>CADEPD010075193.1:0-13045 GCA_902829195.1 Fraxinus dipetala | reverse complement strand
ATTTCACTGCCTCTTCCGCAATAACTATCTGCGAAAGGGTTTTACAATTATAATGTTTACAGAGGTACATCATTGTGTTATTGAAATCGTAAAATAGAAGGGAGTGAGTGCTAATATAGGGCACCTTAGAACCTGATATCTATTTCAGAACACCTTATGAAGAATTTCACATGCATGCAGTGGTTTACCTGGAGAAACCAAAGGTAGCATCTTTCCACTGATACTTTAGAAGGGCAGCAGCACCAGCATCCGGAAATACAGCTTTAACTCTCTATAACAAAAAGTTTTCACCTCAATGTTAAAAAGAAAAACAATTAATTAACTTAAAATGTGCATACTCAGGATGAGCTACATAACAAGACGCCGTCTTTGACTAGAAACAACTGGTCGTGCAACTAGATATAGCACGCATCTCTACATGGGATAATGATTTCAGAGAGGTAATGTATATAATGAAATAATATGCAGGAAAATGATAGAAAGGTCAGTGCATGGTTATTTAAATCACCATGTTAATCATCTTTCAGATCTTATTGTTTTCAGAAGCATTTTTTCCTCTCTAATGCAATTATGACAGTGCTCATGTTTTTTGACCTTCTTATGATCTTTTATAAGTAAGCTTCAATGCCAGTATTATAAAAGCAAACATTCCCAGCTAACCTGGCCTCCCGTTTCTTCAATAAGTGTATCTATGAATATCTTTGACAGCTCCCACAGTTCAGCTTGAGCTCCTTCATCGTCAAGAAACTGCAGCTGTGGGATTAACAATTCAACCTGTAGGAAAAAGAGAGCAATTTACCAATTGATTAAGATTTTGCAAATTTAAAAGTAACAGTTCAGTAATGATTAGGTTTCTGTTTTAAAGAATTAAATCATATGATTTACTCCAAGTCAGGATCAAAGTAATAGTGCTCAGTTCTGCACGACAAGTTCACAACCCTTCGTCAAATTGTGAAAAATTGACAAGGCAGCCATACAAAAATTCAAGTAAAGCTAATGAAGTAAACCCAAAATGCCTCTCTCTCTCTCTCTCTCTCTCTCTCTCTCTCTCATTCATTTTCAACCACATTCTTCAATAAAAAAATATTACATGTTCAAATTTTTTCCATATTTTTTAACCATACATTCTCCATCAAATTAATATTTCAAGATGCATTTTTTGCCCAAAAAAATAAAAAATGGGGCTTAAATAGGCTCTGAAATTGAATCAATAAATGGATGTGAAGTCAGATTTTTCTTCCCAAGAAAAAAGCTTTAACTGAATGCATAGCAGAGCCATCTAAATTCAATCCAGTGTGGTTTACAGTTGGACAGTGAAATAACCAGAAAACACTTAAGGATGTACCGTATCAATTACATGTCATGATATACCCTACGATAAAATATACCTTTTTCTTTGTCTAGCAAAACGGAATCAATGCTGCTCTTTGTGTCAGATAATTTAGCAAGTGGGGGTAAAGTGTTGCCTTCCTCATCAAATACAACCCTAGTACCCACAGGCCTATGGACATTAATCTTTAACTTCTTCTTCTTTAAAACCCTCGTTGAAGGCCTGCAGAAACAGACTCAACAAAAGCCAACTCAAAATTTGGGAAGTGGAAACCATACGATGTCAATGCAAGCAAGGGGCAACAAAGTTGACCAACTCTATAATGTGGAAATGATTGTAAATCGACTGAAAAGACACTACATTCACTAATTGAGACATTTTCAAATAAAAGCCATGCAGGACAGGTAATGAATGAATATGTAGGAAGAGGCAGAGTGAATCACTACTGCAAGACTTTTGCCTAATCTCTAGCAAACATATAAGCAGCAAACCACTAGTAATTTCTATTTCACCAATTATTTCTTTAATAATCTCTCTCAAAATTGAGAATGATAGGGAACCCATAGAAAAGGGTTCCAAATAAGAAAAATAAAAATAGCACATTAACTTACAAAGCATCTCCGACGTCAGTTGCCTTTCCATCCCCATCAAGCAGATTATCCTTCTCTAGAAGAAAATTCTTATCTACTTCCACTTCCTCGACTCTTCCAGTCCCCAGACTTTCAATTAGAAGTTCAGAAGTGTTCTTATCAGCAGCACTTTCTGGCACACGAGACAGCTCTTCGGACAAGTTTTCTCCCTTAACTTTCTGCTTAAGAAATCGAATCTTGGGGGTCATAGGAAGGCCTAATGATGCAGCGAATTCGTCTATTGAAAGCTTTGTTACATCGAAAACCTCCTTATCCTTGTTTTTATGTATAGACTTCAAATAATTTTTAAAGGCTTTCTGAGCCAGACTCTGCAGATCTGGGTACTTGACTAATAATGCCGACAACAGTCCAGAAACAGTTTGCAATCTTTTTACATTTGCCTACATCAACGTAAGAACACAGAATCAACTTAAAAAGAGAATAAAGATGCAACATGAAGTTAGAAATCTCAAGATTATGAGTTGATCGATGTCTTGAGCTGCTCTTTTTTATCTCAGCCATCTTCCTCAGCAAATAATACAAAGAGTATGTTTGGTTGTGCATCATTGTAAGTTAACTTTCAAGCTAATTATTTTGCCAAACATGGAAAAGAAAGTTTTAAGCACAGCCAATCATGCTCAAAATAAGTTCATAAAAGACCAGGAAAGATTAATTTTGAGAAAGACAAATGCACCTTAGTAGACCGTATAGGTATCTTTTTCTCTTGTAATTTGTCGAGCATCTTTGTTTCTGAAGGCGTGAGGAATAGAACAGCTCTCCCACCAGATAGGTAGCGAGCAGTACGCCCTACTCTATGTATGTAGGTATCAACATCTTCTGGGCAATCTACCTAGAAGTGTGAAGTCAATTAAATCATAAACCTGAATTCTTGACATGTATTTTACAAGTGAAACTTCCGTACAATCTTTATCACTCCAATATTAGAGATTTTCTTTTTAACAAGCTAGCAACAAACCTGGACAACCCAATCAACATTCTTATTGAAATCAAGCCCCCTTGAAGCAACATCAGTGGCGAACAAAACTGAAGTCTTTTCACAAAATTGAGAGTATATCGCTGCCCTTTTCTCTTGACTCATCCTTCCATAAATAGATTTCAATGGGATTCCTGGCCGCAGTTTCTTAAATACTTCAAAGAAGAATCTTACCTGCTTGTACGACAAAGCTTTTAAGATAAGCAATTATGAAGAGGCTTCAGCAGGTCATAAACTTAAAGCTATGAGAAACATGTAAATGGAAAAAGAAAGAACGTAAAGTTAAAATGCACACAAGACCAAAAAGTACATCAGGAAGAAAATTAGTATGATCAAGAAAAAGTAATATGTTGCCTAGGGGTATTAAATGATTTCTATCAAACTGGCATTTTCACTTTCACGCATGCCATCGAGGTGCTTCAATCAATTTCATTCATAATATGCACCTGTGCCCCATCCTTACACAGTACCCCTAATCCCAGACATAATAAGGCAAGGGCAAAGAGAAGGCTTTCAATTAACCAAAAAATTACATCAACGCACAAAACTTTATCTTACTTGTGTAATTTCAACAGCTTAGAAGCTGTCTAACTATGAACCGAAGAAAATTCAATCAACCTCCTTTTCCAAAGACAATAATAAGTAAATTTTGACACGCCGCCTGTTTCGGTCCACATAAAAGTTAATATAAGACGACTCGATAAGAGGTTCAAGTTTGACTTAATAGAAAACCAAAAGCGAATGTAGAAATATAGGATAATTTTATGAGACATTTCCAGCTCAATCATTGGCTTTGAATGAAAGATGACAATGAAAGACGAGGTTACCTGCTTGACGCTTGAAAGAAATACCAATATCCTTGAGTTGAGATGAGTCTTCACAAAACTCCATAACATGTCTATTTTTTGGTCAAGAGGAACAACAATTGCAGTTTGTTGTAAGAGATTTGGAGTAGCAGTTGAAGATTTCTCGTGCACACTTATGTATTCTGGATCTTTCAGACTGAGTCTTGCAAGGTCTTGAACTGACTTTGTCTGAGTTGCTGAGAACAGTAACGTTTGTCGCTGCTTTGGTAACTGAGATATTATTGCATTTACTTCTTTCTTAAATCCCACATCAAGAATACGATCTGCCTCATCGAGAACTAAAACCTGTTAACTGGCCAGAAATTTACACCAGAGTAAGATAATCATTGGCTCTGAACAAAAAGATTCAGATAGAAGAAAATGAGAACTAGCCCCTGTTTGTCTTTCTTTTCTTCAATAACTCTTTTTTTCTCGAACTCATTTTCAAACACACATTCTCTTAAAAATCACTATTCCAAAAATCATTTTCCCCCAAAAACTCTTTATAAAGGGAGTCAAACGGAGGCCTAATTATGTTGATTATTGCACATAAACCTATGCAAAGGATCCGCCCTAAAAGGTCTATTCCCTTGATGGGACTCTCCTGACTTTGTTGATTCAAAAACAGAAAGGAAAAACTTTCCTCAGCCTACAAAAAGAAAAAGATCTACCCTATCTCCATATTCTCCACGATATATAATATCATTTATCACAGAAACACAGAAGTATGAAAAAGTAAATGACAACATGCCAAAGAAATATTTACAACAAAAGAAAGCTAAAAAAGAATAACAAAAGAAGACCTGAAGCTGTGAACAATCAAAATTTGGTGTCTCATCCATGTGCTGGAGAAGCCGGCCTGGAGTGCAGACCAATATGTTCAACTCATTAACGTGCTCTTTTTCTGTGTTGACGTCTTTACGGCCACCAATTAGAAGGCCAGCACTAAAACCATGATGCCTCCCAACAGATTTTAGTACTTCAAAAAGCTGACCAGCTAGTTCCCTTGTGGGAGACATGATGATGCAACCAACCCCATCCTCTGGACCCCATCGAGCCCTGTATAGCTTCTCTAAAACCTGAAGAAGAAAGAAGACATGGCATAAAGTGTTTCATACTTCTCAATACCAATTAATATAATTAATGTGTAACAAGTGCAAGGAATGCATAAAAAATGCAGTCAAATTTCGCCCAAAAAATTGCATCATTATCATGTTTTGGACCATAGTCATAAGATCGGACATTATCCATGAAAAGCATTAGTCCAGTTGAGCCGCATAAGAAAAACAATATTCTATATCATACGCCAGTCTGTGGTTGCTCATATCCCTGAATTTAATTTATCTCATTCGTGATAAATACAGACCTCCTCGTGTCAAATAACAGCAATACCAACTTATGCAGTTTCCTGTCACTGAAGAAGTCATTTCGTATAACTAAATTTAATGACCTAAATTCACTCAAAACTTCTATCTTTTTTCTCCTAGAATTTCAAATATCAAAACCTCATTGGCACTAGAGGGAAATCAACATAATTTCTTAAAATAGTTGCTGCTCTGAAATACCATGGACACACAGGACTGCGTGTTTTTGTAAAGATTCACTTAAAAAACAGAGAAGTTTGTTGCAGTTTTATTTTTTATCATTTTCTGCAGTACACTTGCATCCAAAGAAAACCTAGCTTACATTAAAATACTAGTCCTCAGAATAGCAAAACTGAACTGCAACCAGAAAACATATAATCTTTATAACGTACGCCTGTAGAAATATATCATAAACAAGCTTAAAGAACAATATTAGGTTCACCAATTACGTAATCAGCAAAATATATATATATATATATATAACCACGGAAAACAAGTGAAAAGAACAATCAATATCAAAATACATTCCACAATCGAATTATTTCCGATAATTTCAAACCAGGCACACACCGGAATAATAAAAGCCAGGGTCTTTCCAGACCCAGTTTTCGCAGCGCCAAGGATATCGCGGCCGTAGAGCGCGTGTGGTAGCGATGCCCTCTGAATATCAGTCATTCTTAAATACTTGGATTCGGCCAACCCATCTTTAGTTCTCTTGGACAATGGTAAATGGTTGAATTTTTCAACTCCAGCGTATCGAGAAAACGAGCCGTCCAAGAGTTTACCAATTCGAGATTTTTCAGGTAATGGAGATAAGGAGAGCGGGTTGGACCCGGAATCCGGTTTGCCCGACTCGATCCATGACTCGATGAGTTCGATTTCGTGGAGCTCTGAATGGCGTTTCTGGAGCTTGAATTTCTTAGATTTAGTGGGTCTTCTCATTTTCTTCAAGAGGTGGAATGGGGATTTCTGAGTCTGGATTGTAAACTCTGAGATTTCGAGAGAGGGAATGGTGAGGAGTATGCAGGGTTTAGGGTTTTTTTTATGGAACGGGCAGAGTAGTTAGAAGGGATACGAAGTCAGAGCCACTTGCTAGTTGGTTTGTAGCCCTAAGTTGGAATTTAGCCCATGTTTGGTTGCTTTTAAAAAAAAAAATTTTATTTTTCTTTAAAATTAATTTCCAATCAATTTCTTCATGGAACTCACAATTTTTTTATTTTTTATTTATCAAAAAATTACTAAAAATTTAAATTTTAACTAATCAACAGGGCTCAGGTGGGTGTCAAAGTGGGTTGACTAGGCATGACGAATATATTTTGAAATAATGAATTGATAAATATTGTATGGTAGAAAAATAAAGAAAAATTTTGAATTTGCATGTAATATTATTTTATTAATAAGTATGTAATGAAAAATAAGAAAAAGAAAAATATATTTTAAAAATAATGAGGATGGATAAAGGCATATTAATTTGAATTGACTGATTTTAGTTCAAGTAAATCTATCAATGTTTTGACAAAATGCTTGATTTAAATTTCACTGCTTAAAAAATTGTTACAAACAAATGGAACCTTATATATAATTTTGTAAATGTAAATATCGCTTCGTTCAAAAAATGAATTTTTTAAACCAATTATTGTTTTGTGGTGATTGTAATGTTTACAAATTTGTAATTCTAACTTTTAAAATTGAAGTAAAAAAGTATTTATTTTAAAAATAAGCGATTCTACATTGTATAATAACACGTGACAACAATGCCACACTTTGGTTTCTATTGAATTGAGTTGAATCGTGTATAATTAAGATCGAAAATTTATTTTTGGGTCCGCACAAAAAAAGGACTATCTATGTCCGTCCATCTCTCGAATGGAAAATTGTTTTTAAATTTCTCTCATTGAGTAAGAATTTATTCATATTTGAGTTCCATTCTTTCTTAAAAATGTATTTTGAAATAATAGATTGATGGAGAATGCTGAATTTAAAAAGAATGAAAAATTTTTAATTTACGTGTAATATTATTTTAATGAAGAATGTGCGATTAAAAATAAAAGACATGAAAATGTATTTTGAAAAAAATAAGAATAAATCAAGGCCTACTCTTTAAGTTTTCAATTCTTGGCCTTTTTTTTTTTTTAATTGATTTTAGTTTATTTAGATTTATATTTTTTGGTTAACTTGGATGCGTGCTTCTTTTTCAGTTGAATCAAACATTTGGAAAGTGATTTTCCTTCTCGAAGAACCTCTTTTACGTTATGTGGAGGATCGATGATAGAACGCACACATGGCTTGCAATATACTCGAACCCTCCTATCTTACTGCGTCGAGCGAGGCCTAATGTAACCATTTTTTATTAGAACCATTAGAAGAATTTAGAATTAGCCAAACAAAAGTACCAAAGCAAAAGACAAATTCCCTGCAAATGAAGTTGGTAATTGGAAACGAAAATCACGCAATTGCACTGATCTTTTTTCCTTGTTAAGAAATTTCGTCTTGTTCCTTCGGGAGTCCTTTCCCTCCACTAAAATCCCAAGTTTTGTCAACAATTCAATTTCATACTCGATCATATATGTGTACATATAATTACGCACAGGGAGAAATGGGTTGCAGAAACGGCGGCCTGAGGGAGGAAGAGAACAACGCGATGGCGGCTTCACTGACAGTGAGCGACGCTTTGCTTTTTGCAACCATGTGCATCGTTGAGCTCCCAGTGGATGTTCATGCAAAGGATGGCTCTATTTATACTGGAATTTTTTACACCGCCTGTATCGACAAGGATTATGGTACTCTTGAAATTTTCAAAATCCTTCTGGGTTTTGTTTATTACCTCTCATCCTTTATGGGTTTTCGTTAAATTGGGAACTGATGGTTCTTTTGGTTGTTTTGTGATGATTTAGTTCAGTTTTGCCATCTGATCTTTGATTTTTTTTTTTTTAGTCACGCAGTTAACTCTTTATCATTTTTAGCTGATTAAATTAAAAGTCATGATTTTGAGCTTGGATTCTGTTAATTTGTCATATTCTACTGTAGAACAAAGCTTAAGGCAATTCCTTATTTGTGCACATTTAATGAAGTGTAAATTAAGTACCTTTCGAATGTATAGTACTGCTCACTTACTAGGCACATTGATGACTATTAGAGTTACTGTCTTGATACCTTTTTAATTGATTTATAATGTTTGATCCAGCTATTGTGCTGAAGAACGCAAGGATGATTAAAAAGGGGAACCGAGCTGCAAATGTCGCAAATGATAGTATGATAGAAACGCTCATAGTTCGGTCAGAAGATCTTGTCCAAGTTGTTGCTAAGGCAGGTCAATGTGCTTTTGTAAATTTAATTTTCAATTCCTGATGGATTAAAATCTTCTATTTCTGTAATAAATCCTGGCCTGTGTTTAGGGTGTTCCTATTCCTTCAAATGGAGTTTCTGAATGTGTAAGGAGAGATGGCTTAGAGGCTATTGCAGGCATTAGTGAATGTTCGGAGAGGGAGGCAAAAGCTAATGAGTCCATCGGAGATAAAAAGCACAGAAGCGATACAAGGTACCAGATCCAACACAATGTCCACTATTTTAATACTTGGCTGATGTAGGCAATTACCACAAGATTCATTGTCATTATGCCACTTGGTATTGGTTGATAGTCTGTCATCCTGGCTTCAGTACGGCATCTTGGATGAGGCTGTATGCTTGTTGCTTGAGACAATAGATTGTTGAGAACATTGCAATTTTATGGCAAAAGTTAGAAGGAACATATTCTTAAATTCCAATTTACATGCAGGTTAGCGAGCTCAGAGAATGATTTTGCATCTGATGTGGAAAATCACTCGAGCAGATCCATAGAAGAAGAAAATGAGAGATCTGATGGCACTGATTTTGGAAAGGTGAAATTTAAAATGAAGAATGGCTTATTCCCTCACTGGAAGATTAATTGCTATATATTTTTAACGTAGTGAAGTATCAAAAGGCATGGGCTTGCTATTTGTGCCTCTATACTTATTCATACTGCATTTTGTACTTTTTTTCCATTATAAACTAGAACCTTAATTGGAAAGGCTAATTAAGTTTTCACCTTCTCTGTTAATGTAGATGGAAGCGGTAAATATTGTTTCGGCTGATGGAAGGTAGAGATTATAGGAAACTGATTTCTTCTCTTTGTTATTCTTTTCATTTTTTAATACTTAGTGTGTTTGTGGTGCATTTACTTTAGTTCTTTTGCCTGTTGAGATAACCTGGCATTGATCTTGTGTGGTTTCTTACTATCTCAGCAGTAAACTGCATATTCTACCCTTAGTTTCAAAATTTTCATGATGAATACCTTCTGTTGTGTTGGGTCATTGCAAAACACATCCTTTAGCGATCATGTTTTTGTCTATTTTTTGATAGCCATCATAGTGGTCACTCTTTATGTCTTTCTAATGTTGGTACACTTGCCCATTTTATCATGAGATTGTTCTCTTATTTTCGCAGAATCCTAGACATTGTTTTTCTTCTTTGTTCTCGAGGTTGTTTTAAGTTTTTAGGGCCCTAGACTTTTTTACCCTCTTTGTCCTTATATGTTCTTTTACTTTTTGACATAGCCTCTGTTTGGCCAATTTATAAATCATTTATAAATGATCAAACTTTATTTTCAATCATACATTTCAATGAGCATGCAAGTACTATTCACTTATACATCACTTACACCTATTTATAAATTGCACTGTTTATAAGTTCTTCCCAAATGGAGGCATAGTCTTTCCTGTTTTTCGAGATCCCTTTTTTTCTAAGTAATTTTCTGACTCGTCCACAAATTCCTTCTGTTTATCATTGACAGACAGTTTGGGGATGTCTTGGGGGAAAAACAGAGCAATCACGGGGAGAACCCTGAGTTTCAAGATGATAAAAATGTAAGTTAACATCAGAATAAGCCCACTACATTTAGTGATAGTTTTAACTTACCTAATTTTTCGTCAATTAGCGTAATTCATCTCTATTTATTTTGCAGACCTGTGAAGTTCAAGGCTCAAGTTTAAGCTGTGAGTTTCTTTCATACTTCTTATTTGGTGCAATAGTTCGATAAAAATAATGTATTTTGGATGCCCGGTAGGATATTATTTTTGTAGGGCAAACATGGATCTCTCTTGGAACTTAAAATGATATTTGGCAGGAGAGCGTACAAGATCTTATTGCTTTTGTATTTCTGCCTGCCAAAATCTTGAGAAAAATGATTGTGGAGGGCTAGAAAGGCTTTCTGTTCTGTTCAGGGTGCTGTGAATATTACCCAAAATATGGATTTAGGAATTTTTAAATATTTGTGGATTATGAATTGAGGAAAAGGGTTGGTTGGGAAACATGACCAAAGTTAAAGCATAGCATAATCACCTTGTTGACTTTAAATCTGAAATTGCAGAATATTATGAACTCAATGAGGGGTTAAGTTACTTCCAATAAATCCTACTACTTCCTAGGTACCACAACGAAGGTTGGAATTGCATTTGTATTGCCGATACTCCATAATTACTTGGTCAGTAATGAATGGAAGCTTTGTATGATTTTATATGGGAAACAAAAAGGATTTCCTTGATATTATTATTATTATTTTGGTTGATAAGCAAAATGCTTTTATTTCACTGTCTAATTAAAACAGTGTCTTGGCCCCAACAAAAGACCGCCACATTATAGTCACTGTCATTTATCAGAGATTAACCAGGATTCATTAAGCTAAATTGCAGCACAAGTGGATACTCGGAGCTTGGTAGTTTTAGGGGATACTTAGAATAAAGCATTCTGCTTGATGGTATCTGAATGTAGGATGTTGTTAGTTGCTGTTTGGATGCAGTAGCATCGTTACTGGAAAGAGAGTCCAGTGATGATAAACTTCGCCGAGTCTTGCTATGAATATTATCCTTGCTCCTACCTATCTATTCCTTTTACTGGACTGAGATGATTGATCTTCTACTTTATGGGTCCTTCCATACTTCTTTTATTCTTGCTTCACATAGTTCTTTGTCTTTGCGTATAGTGGGTGCTTGTCCATCTCAATCAACTGCTGCTGAGAATATATTGGGGGAAATGGATATGCAAAAAACACTGAAAGGATTATCTTCTGGTAGTCATGCTGCCTCCATGGTCAAACTGGATATGCAGCATCAGAAGGGAGCCTCTACAGAAGAGACTAAAAGTCCAAATGCTCTTTCATCTTGTGTTTCTGTAGCTAACACACCAACTGTGGTTGTTTCTTCAGAGTCAAACCCAAGTTCATCTTCTGCTTCTACTCTGTCAGTGCCTCCAAAAGGTTCTAATTTAAATAGAACTGCTAAGGTAAAATGGATTTTTGGGATTGTGTTTAGCCTAACATATGAGTTCCCAGTTTATAAATTATTTTGAAATTGTCTAAACCTAAATCTCCTTTGCAATGATCGTGGTTTTTTTGATATTGGATACTTAAGTTCCATTGCTCTTTTTGCCGAATTACTATCCTTTATCAAACGTTTATTTAAAAATTTTCAGTAATATTTGTCATTATTCGAATATTGAATTTGAGAATGTAGAAATAAAAACTTGAGTTAATTAAACAAAAAAAATTTCATTTGTTAATGTAAATTAACTGTATAAGTTGGGCACACTATATACTTCACATTAGTTGCCAATGCCTTTCTCTTTTAGGAATTCAAGCTCAATCCTCAAGCAAAAATATTTTCTCCCTCGCCGTTGCACCATTGGTCAGTGACTCCTGCAGTGCAAACAGAAGCAAGTGTAGCTTACGTGCCAGAAGTCTACACCATGGTACCAGTTGCTACTGCAGAAAACGAAGATGACAGCAGTTTGTTTCCTCCTCATTCTTCTCTGCCTATGACGTTTGTCCCATACAATGATGTCATCATTAGAAATGGCAGCAGTGATGCACCATATGCCCAACCTGTAAGCATTGCTGTTTTATATAACTGTAGATTATAGTTTTTCCTATTTCAAGTTTACTTCTATTTTTCTTGAAAACGTTAATCATTAAATTGATGTTATCTCCATTTGCAAAACTCTGATGTATCAGTTTGATTCTTTTTTTAGGTTATTCATTACTTTTATCTATCTGTTTTGGGAAGGGTGCTGAAAGCTGCAGTGTTCCAAAATATTTGATGCTGCTAATATTTATCATTGTTTCTTTTTCCATGTGTAGGTTGTTGGCCAAGTCTTAAGCAGTACACAACTACTCAGATATGCCAGTCGGTATCATAGCATTCAAGCTGGGACTGCTTACATGTATCCAAATTCTCAAAATGTATATAGTATGGTTGTTTACACTCTTATTTACTGCAGTGTCATTGTAATAGGGTACAATATTTTGAATGGGGTGGCTGATCTTTTACCAATTGATGCCTTCAGGTTATTGCAGGACAAGCGGGGCCTCTTGTATGTTTGTATCCCATTTCAGTAAGACACAAACCTTGACCTGCTAGGAATACAGTGAATATCCGTTAATTTTTCTTTCAAATGGATTTTATCAGAGTATTCAGGCATCTGAAGATAATTGAGCATTTCAATATTATCGTGCCTTTGCTGTCATGTTTGGTATGGAAGATTCGATAGTACCAGACGAATAAAGAAGCTAAAATTTATACTCCAATACTACGAACCAAACATGCACTTAACTGTATGAACGTTGTCATATGCACACCAGGGAAGAAACTGCAAAATAATCTCTCTTATACTCTTGCAACCAAAAAGCTTGCTTGATGCAATTTTTAATATCTGTTCGTTTTTGTTTGTGTTTTTTCATCTCTTCCGTTTTTGGTTTTGGTTCCACCATTCAACTTCTTAATTATTTAGGGTGTAATTGAGCCACATTATTTTGGAAGAATGTATTTTGGAAAAGTAGATTGATGGAAAATATGTGGTTGGAAAAAAAAGTT
>CADEPD010075192.1:0-15856 GCA_902829195.1 Fraxinus dipetala | reverse complement strand
AATTATATAAACTGCAATCGTTATTTTGGAGCATGTTTGATAGCTCACAATGAATCTCCTAACTTTGTATACTTCTGTAAACTCTTCATAGAGATACATGCACTAATTCATTTGTTAGAAGTGTAGAGATACATTGAAGCATACTAATTTGGAGAATTGCTTCTGTAAGTACGGATTATCATTGTTATTTTCTTCACTTTTATGTTGCGACATGAACCTCATGTGTTGTTTTTGTCCCGTCATTGGATGCTTTCTGCTGATCTTTCTTCCCTTTCTCTCTGTTGCACGTATGATACTTGAGATTTTTTCCTACATTGTAGATATCTAAAACGAGGGATCAATGAGAAGGGCAGAGTTGCAAATGATGTTGAGACTGAGCAGATTGTATTTGAGGATGTTCCAGAAGGGTTCCCTATGCAGATTAGTTCTGTTGTCCAAAATCGTGGGTCGATCCCACTATTCTGGTCACAGGAAACTTCACGTCTAAATCTTAAGCCTGATATTATATGTACGTTATAGCAATTCTGATTCCTTTCTTATTTTGTGGGTAAAGAACGCTAATCTAATTTTCATTTCTGTACTTCGTAACTGATGTTTATTGTCCAGTGTCAAAGAGGGACCAGAATTATGAGGCTACCAGACTTCATTTTGAAAATCTTGTCAAGCGATATGGGAACCCTATTATCATTTTAAATTTGATTAAGGTGAGAGGGATTTTATCTTTACTTTTGTACTCAAGGGTTTTATGGTGAATTCGTCAATTCCATATCTGTTATTGTTGAATTTGTTGAAGTGTATAATATATAGGCACTAAATTTTGTTATCAACAGACAAATGAAAAGAAGCCTCGAGAATCCATTCTTCGTACAGAGTTTGCTAATGCGATTGAAGCTATTAATAAAGATCTCTCAGAGGAGAATCGTCTTAAATTCCTCCACTGGGATCTGCACAAACATTCTCGGAGGTATCTAATGTTTTATCCTTTAAAGACATGCTGCTTTTGTTGAAGGTCTGACTAGTCTTTATTTTTAACTATTTTCCTCAGTAAAGCTACAAATGTTCTTCTTCTCTTGGGAAAGGTGGCTGCATATGCATTAACGCTTACAGATTTCTTCTATTGTCAAGTAACACCTGCCTTGCAATCGGAGGGATGTATGGGATGGCCTTCTTTTGAGTGAGTTTGTTCACCACAATCCTTTTTTTTAAGTGCATTAAAATTATTGTGCTTGGCATTTTCATCTTATTATAAGCATGTTTATGTTCTTACTTTACTGGGTAGTCATCCCTCATTATGTTAGTATATTGTTTAAGATATAAAATATAAAAAAATACCTCTCCCTTCTCTGACAACTTAAGTTTTTAGATGAGGTGGTTCAATATAGTGCTAGAACTGACGAGGATCCAAAGTTCAATTCTTAGTGCAAGTGTGAAAATTTCATGTTCAAGTCTAAAGCGAAAAATGAATCCATCGTTCCCATAAGGAGCAGATATAAAATATGAACAAAATAAATTCCTTCATCTCTAATGGGCTTAAGTTTTTAGGTGGGATGTTAGTCTTAAGATCATTTTAAGACCTAAAGAAAACTTATAACAAATGTGGTGCTAGGATCTTTATTGGAGTATTTTTAGCACTTCAACATCATGTCTAATCTAGAGTTAGGACAACCGGCGGATATCATTGGTTGTTCCTACCTCTGGGATTTGATACAAATCGACTTGCAAGTAAAAACATGGCTTCTCTATATCATGATGAATGTTCTCTCTCTTTTTCTGATTGTTTCATATTTGTTTTCGAAATACCCGAGAGTTATAGTCACTTAACTCCTAATTACCCTTTACCACGAGAAGTCAACTTTTGATCTTTTCCAAAGGAGAAAGTAAATTCTTTTTGTATGGTTTATACTTGATTATTTGATTCGTAGAGGACTTACTGAAATGTGCGGATACATCTATTGTGACATGGCCTTATGGTTGTTAGTAATTGCTCAAAAAATTTCCAGTATATCCTTTTTTTCCCATTATGTTACTGTGTGAATTCATAATGATATAAAGGAAGTTCACAATTGTTTTATGCACAGTACTGTTGCTGCTCCTGATATGTCCACCACAAGATATCGCAATAGCAAATGCGAGAAACATCTCTATGATGAGAATGAGGATTCTGATAACGCAGATAGAAAACCTAGAAGAGGCAATACTGTTTCTAATGGTGATTCTGCTGTCAAACCTCCAATGTTCCAAAAGGGAGTGCTCAGGACAAACTGCATAGACTGTTTGGATCGCACTAATGTGGCACAATATGCATATGGCTTGGCTGCTTTGGGACATCAGTTGCATGCGCTTGGAGTAACAACTTCTGCCAAGATAGACCTTGATGATCCTTTGGCTGATGAATTGATGGCTTTTTACGAGAGAATGGGTGATACCCTTGCACATCAGTATGGTGGTTCGGCTGCTCACAACAAGGTAAGCTAATGTGTAATCGCCTCTAATATTGGGTAGATTGACTGGATTTATTATTACATCATTTCCTAGCTAACGGGCATATTTAGGATTAGTTTGACGTAAAATCAGAAGCTATTTTCTTGCGAATTGAAATATCCGATTGCAAATGTTCTTATGGTCTTATATTCAATTTTCTGTCTGAAAAGTTATATTACTTCTGTAAAACATTGGTATTAGTTATTAACTGTAAAATCATGTTGATTTCTCTACCTACCAATACCATTTCATGTGATATTGAGTGGTCAGCTGTAGCATGTTTCTGCTTTATTGATATTTATTTTATGTATTTGTTATAATTGTGTCAAAACAACCTTGTAAAGCCACTGCACACCTCCTTTATCAACTGTTATTAGGGTTTGTCTTCAGTCTGATCCTTTTTGTGTTGGAAATTGTTTTTAGAGTCTACAGCAGTTTGTGGCTTTCACTTTAAGCATTTTTCATTTGGAAAGGGAGGGGGGGGTGGGGGGTGACTCCTAGGTGAATATACAATTGATTAACCATTCAAATAACCATTTTATTTCAGTTAATACAAGCATGTGTTTTGGTTGACATTTTGAAATTTAATTTATTATAGATTTTCTCTGCGAGAAGGGGTCAGTGGAAAGCTGCAACCCAGTCCCAGGAATTTTTTAGAACTCTACAGAGATATTATAGCAATGCTTACATGGATATGGAAAAGCAAAATGCCATCAATGTGTAAGTTGGTAGTGGTTCTGGTCTTACATATGCTTCTTGAAAGTTTTTATATGGTTATAGGTGATATGGGTAGTGAAGATGAACTTAGGAGACGTTATAGGAACATTTTCTATGTCTGCCAGGTACTTTATCCCGTTCTCCACATGCTTCAATAGCATTGAGAGAGTGTTGATATCTCTTCCTTTCGAAGATTTTGTTACTTTTTTTTTGACTACTTCCAGTATAGTTTTCGAGGTGATGGAATGATCACTTAAACTAACAGTTCAGTTGATAATATTTGAGCAGGTTTTTGGGGCATTTTCAACCTCAACCAGGTAAAGCTCATGTATGGGAGCTGGATTCTGACCAGCATTCCAACGTGGGAAGGAATGGACAGTCAAATAGTGATGAAAATGGAAGGTAAGGTGGTAAGGTGGTATTGAGTTATATGTTGTAACACTTCTTTTTATCATATGGGGAATTAACCTAGTTGTTCGTGGATGCTTTTGGACCTTGATCTTCCTTCTTCTCTTTCAACTTTTAGTTTGTTTGATGGAATAAAAATTTATATAGGATCCTTAGCTATATTCACATCAGACTGAGATATGATTACTTATTAATCATTCAAGATGCACTTCTCGCAATGTTGTTGTGGGAAAATTTGAATGCTATTTTATTTTTTAACTGCTGCATGATATTAATGTGATTGTGCACCTCTGTAAGTTCTGGTAAATTTTGCTCTCTTGTTTTCTATATTTAGGTCATTATTTAAAAGGTCATGGTCAGATGGGAACATTCTTCATGAAAGTCACTCGCCCATGTCCACCTCAAACATGAATAAGGGTTTTCCAAGTTCTGACTTTTCTAGCAAGTCGAAAGGAGGAAGCAAAGTGCTTTCTGAATCATCACCAGAAATATCAACTTGCGAAAGTGATTTAACATATTCTAGGTGCTTTACTTTCCAGCTTCTGTATATTCAATTTTACTTTTACGAGGCTGGACTGCTACTTTATATTATTGCATGTGGTGCATTAATACTTATAGCTCTTTTCTTTGGTTGGAGGGATTGTACAAAAATGAGAGAGATGATTTTTCTCTAAAAGATACTTATTTCCTTTCCGTCGTTTGGCATTAAATGGTAGTCGGATGGATTATAAATGTACCTTTTCTCCGCCAAATTTCCTTCAATATTTTCCTCCACCTGCTTTCTCCACCACACTGATCAAACCGAAAGCTGACTTCAGGGTTTTCTTCACACTTTTGCCCAATTGGGATACACAATTTATGTCTATTTGATGTTTATTAGGCTGTGAGTCCAATCAAAATCTTGATTATATCTGTCCAGTTTGTTGACTTTAACCTAGGAACGTAGACATGATTTTTTCTGATTATGTTTAGAGTTCGAAGATGAAGAGATATTAATTGTTATTTTTGCTTTATGCTTGAGAGTGATATTTAACTCTTACATTGACCATCATTAAATGTGATTAGGTAAAAGAACGTTCATAATTCTAAGGCCACATATATTCTGGTGGGTGCATTTATATTGACCAGATCAGTTTTAATATTATCTCAATTCTTTGATATAAACTCAACTCCACTGTTCTATTTATCAAATAAACATAGCTGGCTCTTTCTTTGTTTTAACGGGGGATGAGCATTTTTTTTAAGAACTGTGAGATGATGAGTCTTGTGAGATCCTGAGTTTCAAACATTGTCTCTCTGTCAAATAGTTTGAAGCTTTTGAACCTGTTCCACTGCTTGTATACCTTGTTTACTAGAAACTGGTCTATTTTATTCATTTGTAACTTCATTATCCTTGCGCTTCTTGTATAAGGAAAATTCTTGGTGTACATAATTTATGTACATAGGGGTATCCACACCTATGTACATAATTCTTGCGCTTTCTGTATAGTTTTTTTGGGTCCCACCCCATGTGAGGGGGTGTGGACACCCCTATGTACATAAATTATGTATACATAGCATATCCTTCTGTATAATACTTGTGTAAAGTGGAAGTAGACGTGAAATTATTGCCTTTAAATAAACAGGTTAGACATTGAATGATGATCATTTGAAGGAAAAATATTGTTACTTTATTGGGTAAGAACTTAATATTGGCTGTGGAAATGGATCATCTTAATCTGAAATATTAGATTGATTTTTTTCTGCTACTGGTTCATTAATTTCTAGTATGTTCTAATTTTGATATATGAAGGAACAACTTCAAAAAAAGTCCACTATCTATCGTATGCATTTATTGCATATTGTATGTGCAATTATTCTGCCTAAAGGATTTGTGCATGAATTCATTTGCAAAAAGGAGTCCATTTAAGAAAAATAAATTTCTCTGGCTCATCTTCCTCCTTTTCTTTTTTTTAATTGTGTGTGTTTGTAGATATGCTCCTTCAATGCCTGCTAGGGTACTTTTTGCTGAAATGCAAAAAGACTGATTCCTCGAACATGAGCATGGGGACGCGATCGACAGCTCAAACTTTGTTGACTTAGATTGGCTTTCTTCTTCTGGAAATTCATGTGAGGATGAGTTGTTGGAAAGGTAGTTCTTCTACTGATATTTATTTGATTTTATTAAGTGTAACTACTCAACGAATTTAAAACCATAGTGCTAAAAGGATCCTTGTTTGTTGTAATTGAAGGAGTTCCTAATTTTCAATCAACTTATCCCGTGCTTATCTTGGGTCGGTTATATGGGTCCCTTTCTTCATGGAAAGTTAACTTGCCAAGAAAATCAAGAATGTAATTTTTTGCCTGTGATTTATCTTTCCTGAGCTTTTCTAGTAAATCTTGTCTCATTGCTAATCTTTACAGTCTGTTTCAGCCATATTTTTTTCGTTGAGGTCTCATTTGTATATCTTACCTCTGTTACTCATCCTTCATTAGTAATTTGTTCCTCTTACGCTTGTATGTGTAATTGCTTAACCTGAATAGAAAGCACGAGTTTTCTCATTTCACATTCCTTGAACTTTTATAAATACTAAGGTCCTTTCCGAATGCGCCAAAGGTTTGCGTAGTTGTTTCTGTGAATTTTTAACCCTGGCTAATGAAGATGTTTGTGATTTGATAGTATCTCTTGGCTCTTTTAATTACTTTTCACTAAATGTGTTCCAATTGGAATCTTTTGCTTGATGGCGGATGTATAATTATTTTGTGCTTAACTACGATACAATGTTAATTAGGTGAACCCGACTAGGTCTTAAACTTAGCTTGATCATCACCTTCCGATGGAATTGGGAATTGATTATCCTTCTTGTCTCTTATACTAATCAATATTAGATCATGCTCGACAGTATAATAACCTATGATGCTCGGACTTAGGTACGAGTACGTATCTAAGTGTCGGATCTTTTATTTTTTAAAATATAGGATACCCGGACATGGTTAAAAAGAGTTCATATTTCAAACACGAGTACGTGGATACGTCTTTCAAATTTCAACTTTTTTTACTTACCTAAAATGTCATTTTAAATATATCAAAATCAATTCTTCACAAGAAGGAAATGAGATAGTTGATTGCAATTGTGGAAAACTAAGTAGCACTATATGAACCCATTTTCATTTTATACAAAGAAAACCCTAAACCATCGATACAGAGAGGGAAAGAAGGGGGAAAAAAATGGAAAGAAAAAAGAAAGAAGAAAAAAAGGGAAAACCTGGCGCCGCCGTGTTTACACAGAGTAGAAACGGGAAAGAAAGAAGAAAAAGAAGCAAAAATGCGAAGTATCTAGTTGAAACTTGGAAGATCCGACACATATTTCATACCCATGTCGTGTCGGCTTCGTCCATTTCGAAGAGTCCGAGCAGAGATAATTACTTATTTTCTTATCTAATATTGTCAAGTACCTCTCTAATCCAACTTACCCTAATGTATAAGGCTCTACCTTGAGATATCTTTACTTAGTTTTTCCTTGTTGGATTTAAACACTTGCCATTGTTAAATAAGAGAAAAAACTCTTCTAGTATTAGTAATAATTCATACTTCAACATTGACTGATGTTGGTAATATGCTATTACAAATTTTGAAGATATTCTAACTACATGTTCCTTTTGATGTAGCTAACTCTTGGGTTGCGTAAGAACCTAAATACCTTTTCTGAAACTTTTTTTTGGGTTGTCTAGCCCGGGGGTGGGTTGGAGGAGTTGGAGAATGAGGATGGATTAGTTGGAGTTTCAAGGAAGCTAAAGTTCTCTACTTTTTCTTCATTGGTTAGGTCAATGCTCACAGTCTCTCCAATTGCGATACTTTCATCAGAAAATATCGCCAATGAAATTACAGGCGATGCAAACCCATCTACCAGTGAATGCGGATCTAGCACAAGGGTAAGTATCTTTTTTCCATCATTCTATAGCAATTCTCCCACTAGAGATTGTAATGCTTATGCATTCATGCAGAAGTTATATTGTGAAATGGTAAATGTGAGAGTCATACCTGTCAGTATTAAGCTCTATTCTCCTAATGCGCCAATCAGAATCTCAGATAATTCCATTAGTTTTATTAAACTGGTAGTAATTTAGTAAATATATAAGCAAATAAAATTCTGATAGAGATTGGAACATCCATCTATGAGAGATTAGACGTGGGCATGTTGTGATTTCTTATACCTGCAAGTGCTTATTCAGTTTGCATGTTTCTCATTATATAATATTTATTATCTGCTTACTGTAAATAATATTTTGTATCAAACATTCTGATTTTAGTTTGTCATGTATCTCAAAGTCGAATACTAATCTTATGCTTGTGATTTCCATCTCTCTCTATCTGGCTAAGTCCTTGTCCACTATTTTGATTGACATCTGCATGCGCTATCTATTTGCAATTTTTTACATCTAGGATCCCATATTATGAATCACGGTTAACCTACAACTGAAATTATGAGAGCATACGGGTACAAAAAGCAGATTTGTGCAACATTCCGTTGTAAAGTTTTCCCGTCTATTTTCTCAAATGATAGACAATGTCGCCATTTTCCTATTTCTTTATAACCTCACCAACAATTTAAATGCATTTGTAGCTTGTGCTTGAGATTATGGCACAATATATCTTGTGCTAACTAGTAACAAAGTGACGTGCTACTATAGAAACTGAAGTTGTACTTTTTTTTTTCTTTCTGACAATCATTTTTCATAATCATATTACGAGTCCTACAATATACTTTCAGGGAAGGTCAACTGGAAATGACTTGCTGTATGATGAAGGCCGTAACTATGAGGTCCTCGAGGAATATTCTGATAGTTTTGTGCGTTGGGTGAACTACGGAGAGACTCTTTATCATTGAGGTAATGTTTCAATTCCCCGCACATGTAGCATTTCATCTCAAGATATTCTTATGGCACCCATCCAAAGAGGGTGGACGCTCGTGTTATGGAAAAATTATGGACAAGGAGAAACAAAATATGATGAACCATCAATCTTTTTGCTTGTTATTTTCTAAGGAGAGCCATACTCTTGCCCTGCAATGTGATTTTTTCGATCTCAAAAACCTCGGTCAGAGCTTGATTTGCTAGCATGAAGGAGTAAAAGCCAACATGTTTAACATTCTTTTCGGAGATCTTTATTTTTTTTTTTTTCATTTTCTGTATTATTTTCCTTGTCATCAATTGATGGATTCTAGGTTCTCGTTTTGTAAATATGAGTAAGAATTAATCTCCGGGAGCTCCAATCTTTGTAGTAATAGGCCATTGATTCTTTACATCCATGGTGTGGTTTTAACTTTGTTATTAACAATTAACATTGCCAATAAGTTCTTAAACATAATTTTGATCTTCTCTGGCTGGAAAGTTTAACCCATATTAAGGATTTCGACCTTCTCTCTATTTCGTACGTGAGTTAGCTCAAAGATCCACCAATGGAATGCAAACGATGTGGGTATACAAGTTTTGTTCTGCGGGAGATAATTCTCCTTTCGCTCAAATAGCCGCTTGAGCTAAGTTCGTTCGTGAAGCATGTTTAGTATATTGGATTATATATGGAATGTTTTTTTTTTGGGTGGGGATCTTCAGCCATGTCTTGGGTTCATGTCTCGGTTGGAGCAAATTACAATGATGTGTTCCCATCTACGGATTAGTCGACATTTTTCACACATCTGCAAACAGTAATCAGCCCCCAGCCACACTTATCCCTCAGCTGGTGGCGTAACCACCAAAATTAGATATCCTAATGAAAGATAACATCTTGGAAAAATGAACAGCAACCACACTCGCCAGCCACCAGAGGCATCGAGAATTCTTATTCTCTCGACGTTCCTCGGGAAATGTAATAGGTGAAAGAAATGAAGAAACTGATGTGGTTTAGGGCAATTTCAGGATGAACTTTGACCTTTCAAATGAAGAGCCAAGCGACGGGAAACCAAAAGATGTACGAAAAGAAATAAAACAAGATTACAGATGCCTTTGGAGCTCAAGCGTTAACCTCTTGCTACTCACTCACCAGAGGGACAGTTCCCTTCAGAATATAGGTTGGTGTGCACCAACCCTGCGGTACTCGAGCACCACTTTTCGATGCTCATGTGTCTTTACTGCTGTGCGCCTAAACTCTAATTTTGGTAGGTTATTATGGTATTTTTGTCAACTTTAACACGGTTTTGGACCATAAATTGTGCATATAAATAGTAGAACTCTTGTGCTACACGGGAAGGCAATTATTGGAAGCAAAAATACAAACTTCTCTCTTAGACTTGCATCAAAATTGGGCGTTTTAGGTTCAAAGCAAGAAGGAAGAAGATAATAACTGAAGATTGTTTGAAGAGATGGACGAGTCTAATATTTATTTTCTATTTTCCATCCATCATCTACATTCTTGACGACGTCCTATCTCATCTTGTGTTGTAATTCAAATATAAATAGTTTAGTTTCTTATAGCTAGTATGACAATGTAAACCTGGTTTTGAAGCTTTAATTCTATAATTCCGGACTCTTAAGTTCGGTTGCTTTTTATTATTTGTTATTGTTTTTGTCACTAGCCAATTATTTTAGGTTGGTTTGAGAGCTGTATGCGCTTTTAACATCTAACATAGATTCTGATAAGAGATACCATTATGGTCTATGCAATTCATATTTCCTATATAATGCTTGGCTATGGTAAATGCTTTATTTTGTATTCACAACTCTCACAGAGATATATGGAATTCATACATAATAATATGTTCGACTATACTCAAGATAGATATCGCATAATTTAGGGACATGGGTCGATCGTCAACATAATTGAATATTGTCACTTACGTGATTATACAAATTAAGGTAGAAAAACAGGTGGAGTCAGAGTCCCAGTCTCTTATCATATTCAAATACTCTCTTTAAGTCTTCTTAGTTATAGATTTAATTGTTTAGTAGTCTTTAGTTAAAAATCAAAATCACACCGTTCTTGCCTTTTAATTTGCTTTAATTAGAGATAGAATAATGTTATCTTGCAACACTGGTGCTACAATACTAATTTAGGCGGCGTTAAGTGATATGCTCATTGAAAAACAGAATTACGTGATTCATTTAATTATATATCTCATTTAATATCATATTAGTACCACCTAGATATGTGTTTTAAGTCGGTATTAAATATCATTATTCTTTCAAAATAATTAAATGAATAATGCTATTTAGATTGATGTTTGAAGAAGCACTACAAAGTATAAATAAAAATTGAAAAGCTCTGTTCATGATAATCGTGCCTAATGGAGCTTTGACCAAACAAAGAGAGTACCAAGGTGAGAGACACAATTCAAAACGAAAATCACATAAACACACCTTTTTTTCTTGTTAAGAAATTTCGTCATGTTCATTTGGACCATTACGTTTCCTAAGAAGTAAAAGAGTCCTTTCCTTCTTCACTAAAATCCCAAGTCTTGTTAACTATTCAATTTCAAACTCGATCATATATGTGTACATATAATTACACACAGGGAGAAATGGGTTACAGAAACGGCGGCCTTAGGGAGGAAGAGAACAACGCGATGGCGGCTTCACCGACAACGGGCGACACTTTGCTATTGGCAACCATGTGCATCGTTGAGCTCCCAGTGGATGTTCATGCAAAGGATGGCTCCATTTATTCTGGAATTTTTTACACCGCCCGCGTCGACGAGGACTATGGTACTCTTGAAATTCTCAAGAATCCCACCCGAGTTTTGTTTATTACGTCTCATCCTTTATGGGTTTTGGTTATGTTGAGAAATTATGGTTTCTTTTACTTGTTTTATGACGATTTGTTTTTCAATTTTGCCGATTGACCTTCGATTTTTTATTTTTTTGGTTTTTTCCTACGCAGTTAACTCAATAATAATTTATTAGCTGATTAAGCCCCTGTTTGACATCCATTTTAATGAGTTTTTTTTTTCGGAAAAATGAGTTATGGAATAGTTATTTTTCTTTGGGAGAATGTGCACTTAAAATGTAGTAAAAAGTTTTGGGTTTATGTAAAAAATATTTTAGTGTATGCATGGTTGAAAATGAGATCGATAAAAAAGAGTTTTGATTTAATGGATGTCAAACAGGGGCTAAATTAAAAGTCTAGATTTTTTAGTTTTGGATTATGTTAATTTATCATATTCTACCTCAGGATTGGTAAAAGTTAAGGCAATTGTTTATTTGTACAAATTGAAGAAATTGTAAATTAAGTACCTTTCGAATTTATAGAACTGCTCACTTGCCAGGCAGAGTGATGATGATTAGAGTTATTGAGTTATTGCCTTGTTACCTTTTTAATTGATTTATATATGTTTGGTCCAGCTATAGTGCTGAAGAACGCGAGGATGATTAAAAAGGGGAACTGGGCTTCAAATGTTGCAAGTGGGAGTATGATAGAAACACTTATAGTTTCGTCAGAAGATCTTGTACAAGTTGTTGCTAAGGCATGTCCATGTGCTTTTGTTGATTTAATCTTCATTTCCTGTTGGATTAAAATCTGAATGCAAATTTTTGTAATAAATTTTGGCCTATGTTTAGGAAGTTCCTATTCCTTCAAATGGAGTTTCTAGATATCTAAGGAGGGATGGTTTAGAGGCCATTGCAGGCACTAATGAATGTTCAGAGAGGGAGGCAAAAGCTAACGAGTCCAATGGAGATAAAAAGCACGGAAGTGAGACAAGGTGCCATATCCACAACACTGTCCAGTACATTAATACTTAACTGATAGGCAATTATCACAAGATTCATTTCCATCATGCCACTCGGTATCAGTTGATAGGCTGTCATACACCGGCTGCAGTATAGCATCTTTGATGAGGCTTTAAGCTTGTTGCTTGAGATGCTAGATTGTTGAGAGCATTGTAATTTTATGGAAAAATTAGTATAGATCATATTCTTAAACTCTAAATTACATGCAGGTTTTCAGCCAGCTCAGAGAATGATGTTGCTTATAGTTTTGCATCTGATGTGGAAAGTCACTTGAGCAGATCCACAGAAGAAGAAAATGAGAGATCGGATGGCACTGATTTTGGAAAGGTGAACTTTAAATTGAAGAATGGTTTATTACCCACTGGAAGAATAATTGCAATTTATTTTTACAGGACGGGATATAGTAAAGTACCAGAGGACATCTGCATGCTATATGTGCCTTTATACTTATTCATGCCATGCATTTTGTACTTTTCACACGATAAATTAGAATCTAAATTGGAGGGGCTTATTAAGGCCTATTTGTTTCGGATTAAAATTAGATTTTAATCTAAGTCAAAGTCAAACAATCAATATTAACCTCATCTTTCATGGGCCCCACAGCTTTTCAACCACACATTTCAAAAACTTCCATCACAATTTACTAAAAATCTAATTTTAATCTCCATCAAACATCCACTAAATTTTTTTTTTTTTTTTTCACCTTTTCTGTTGATGCAGATGGGAGATGAACATATAGTTTTGGTTGATGGAAGGTAGATTTTGTAGTGTATTGATTTCCTCACTTTGTATTTCCCTTTTCTTTTTTACTTCTATCTTGTGTATTTATTGTGTTTGTCGTGCATTTAACTTGAGTTCTTTTGCCAATTGAATGGATATCTTGGCATTTATCTTGCGTGGTTTCCTCTTACTAACTCATCTGTAAACTGCATATTCTACCCTTAGTTTCACAATATTCATGAGTACCTTTTGTTGTATTGGGACATTGCGAAATGCATCAATTAGCGATCCTGTTTTCGTATTTTATTTATTTATTTTTATTGTCATCTGGTCACTCTTTATGTCTATCCAATGTTGGCATGCTTACCTATTTTATTACGAATTATTGTTTTTCTTTTTTGTTCTTGAGATTGTTCTAGTTTTTCAAAATCCTAGATTTTTGTTCCTTCTTTGTCCTCGTATGTTCTTGTACTTTCAACATAGTTTTCCCTTTTTTCGAGTTTCATTTTTTTTTTCTAAGTAAGTTTACATCATCGTCCACAAATTCCTTCGGTTTATCATTGCCAGACAAATTGGGGATGTCTCGGGGGGGAAACAGAGCAATCACAAAGAGAACCCTGAGTTTCAACATGGAAAAATTGTATGTTAATATCAGAATATTCCAATTCATTTAGTGAAAGTTTTAATTTTTCTAATTCTTTGTCAGTTGGCATAATTCATCTCTCTTTATTTTGCAGACCTGTGAAGTTCAAGGCTCAAGTTTAAGCTGTGAGTTTCTTTCGTACTTCTTATTAGTTGCAATAATTTGATAATGTATTTTGGATGCCCGGTATGATATGGGTTTTGTAGGTCAAACAAGGGTCTCTCTTGGAACTAAAAATGATATTGGGAGGAAAATTTAAGAGAGAGAGCCTGATTGGTAGACTGCAGATGAGGTGCATATATAATAGAGTTTACAGAGATGGACTCAATGAAAGTACAATTAATTGATTTAATTAATACTATATTATTACCACCCAAACTAGTGTTTTGAACCAGTGGTGCTACAATACCTGTTTAGATGACAATAAGTGATGGACTTAATGAAAGATATAATATGTGATTATTTAATTATACATCTCATTTAATGTCACATTAGTACCATGTAAACTGATGTTTATATAGTACCACTAGTGCCAAAACACCAGTTTAGGTGGCGCTAAGAAATAATCTCAATGAAATGTAGAATTAAATGATTCATTTAATTATACTTCTCATTTATGGTCTGTTTGAGCCCCCCCTTTTTTGCGCATTTTGAAATAATAGATTGAAGGAGAATGTGTTGTTAAAAATGAAGGAAAAATTTATGGGTTACATGTAATATTGTTTTATTAAAGATGTGTGGTTGAAAAGAAAAGAAAGAAAAATTTATTTAAAAAAAAAATGAGGATCAAATAAGGACTTAATAACACATTAAGACCACCTGGATTAGTCGAATTGCGTTTTTATTTCTGCTCACCAAAATCTTGAGAAAATGTCTTGAGGGCAAGATAGACATTCTTGGTCTGTTCAGGGGGCTGTGAATATCACCCAAGAACATTACTTCTATAGATTTAGGGAATTTTAAATATCTGTGGATTATGAGTTGAGGAAAAGGGTTGGTTGGGAAATGTGACCCCGAAGTTAAAGCATTATATTATCACCTTGTTGAATATAAACCTGTAACTGCGGAATATTATAAAAGAAATGAGGGTTTGCATGCAATAAATCGTACTACTTCCCTGGTACCACAACCTAGGTTGGAATTGCAATTGCATTGCAGATAATCCATAATTACTTGGTCCGTGATGAATGGAAGCTTTGCTTGATTTTGTATGGGAAGCAGAAAAAGATTTCCTTGGTATTGTTATGTATTTTTTGGTCGATACGAAACATGATTATTTTTTTTCGCTTGTCTAATTGAAACAATGTCTTGGTCCCAAAGAAGACAGCCGAGTTGTAGTAACTACCATTTATCAGAGATTAACCAGGATTTGTTAAGCTAAATTGCAGCATGGTGGATACACAAAGCTTGGTAGTTAAAGGGGATAAACAAAGCATTCTGCTAGATGGCATCTGAATGTGGATGTTGTTAGTTGCTGTTTGGATGCTAGCATCCTTACTAGTATGAGTGTCCAGCAATGAGAAACTTAGTTTCGGGTCATGCTATGAGTGTTATCCTTGCTCCTATCTATCTATTCATTTTACTGGGCTAAGCTGATTGATTTTCTACTTTGTGAGACCTTCCGTACTTCTTTTATTCTTGCTTCATATAGTTCTATTTCTTTGCATATAGTGGATGCTTGTCAATCTCAATCAACTGCTGCTGAGAATATGTTGGGGGAAATGGATATGCAAAATACTTTGAAAGGATTATCTTCTGGTAGTCATGCTGCCACCATGGTCAAACTGGAGAATCAGAATCATAAAAGGCCTGCTTCAGAAAAAACCAGAAGTCCAGATGCTCTTTCATCTAGTGTTTCTGTAGCTGTCACCCCTACCGTGGTTGTGTCTTCTGAGTCAAACCCCAGTTCATCCTCGGCTTCTACTCCATCAGTGCCTCTAAAAGGTTCCAATTTAAATAGAACTGCTAAGGTAAAGTGGATTTTTGGGACGATTTAAGCTTTTACCTAACATATGAGTTTCCAGTTTATATATTATTTTAAATTTATCTAAACCCTAAACCACCTTTGCAAAGATCTTGGTGTTTGTGATGTTGGATACTTGGGGCCTGCTTGGGAGTTTTAATTTCACCGGTTCTCTCAACCCATTAAATCGGTGATTTTTGGCCGTTTCTCAAATTCTCTTCTAA
>CADEPD010075191.1:0-22857 GCA_902829195.1 Fraxinus dipetala | reverse complement strand
GGTTCTCAATTCTAAGAATCAGAATCATTAATTTTTTTTGTAGAACCGAACAGAACCGCTCGGTTTTGTTTGGTTTGGTCATTTTGTCCACCCCTAGTATTATTGGAATGAAATCACAAATATCTTCCAAATAACTTTGGCATGCTGAATGATAATAAGGTAATGTCAGAGAGACGGGTGAAGGATAAAATTCATTTTTCCTATGAGAAATAAGGAATGTGGACAATTTAAAAAACCTTGTGTCAAATGCTCTAGAAAACAGATCTGCCCAGGAAGCAATTGCCAGGCATGGTGCAAAGTGTTCTGTGAGTAAAATCAACTAAAAAGAAACTGAATTCTACTTTTAAAAAAATCCACAACTTAAAGTGTATGGTAATTGAATACTTTGAAACTGCAACTAAACTAAATTAAGTGAACACCGAACATCAGTGACAAAGCATAAACCTTGAGTTTGAAAGTCTTCATTTTGGAACTTGAAACCAGAGCCAATAGAAAAATAGATAATGAAAAAACCTTTCCTCCACTAGTTTACTACCACTTAAGTACGTAAAGAGAGAGTCCAAGTCAAAGCAAGGGGAATCTTTTCTTATACTCCCTTGTCACTAGAAACTATTTAATAGCTAATAAGGTCCAATTCAAGAAACAAAGTCCCACGACACCAGGAATTTGAGGTTAGAAGTTGAATTCCCGATCAAAAGCTTCCCTAATATATTGCAAACTCTTCACATTGTCACCAAAACTTACTAACCTGGCATATTAACATGTTTAAAAATTACTAAATTTTAGATCAACCTTTAAATTCCCGATTTCATGCAACATGTTGAACACAACATTTAAATAAATAAACATCCCTCTCTAACCGTTTTGGCATTTAATGAGTTGGTTAACACGGTACAAGAGCAAGGTCTTTCTCCTACACCACGTGTCAGGTATTTTATGAAATATGAATCAGGCATGCCCGTGAGTCGGCATGGAGAAGACAGCAATTAAATAAATATGTATGCTCTCTAACCTTCTAAGCTTTTACATTGAGTGGTTAACACAACTTAAGACTAGACAAGCATAATTAACAATTTCTAAAACCAGAAAACAACTGAACTTTCTGAATGTAATTTAGAAAGGAAACGTAGGAGGTAAAAATGGGACCTCTTCAACAGCTTTTTCACGAAGACGCTCCGATAACTTCAAAGCTTTGATCTGAGATTGCGCTTCCCCCAATTCCCTATCCTTATCTACGAACCACAAACCGAAAACAAAATGCCACATTCAAGTAAGTTTTAGTCGAAAAAAATATACCGGATATAGCTAAAACAACAGCGTTTCAAATCAAACCACAACACAAATCTAACGGATCCAGTTGGGATGGACTGACCTCTGACTTCATTTTCGAGGCGATTGAGCTCCAACTTCACAGGATCCGACCCGTGGAGCAGATTTAAGAACTCATCTGCATCTAAACTCGGTCGGACCGCCGCCCTCCGCCGCGACGAGCTCTTGCCTCCCTCCCTAAATGACGCAGACATCGTTAAGGGGGTCGCCTGTGGAGCCTCACTAGGCCGCTCATTGTCGTTTGCCTCGCCGGAACTCAGCTCCGGCGTCAAGTTAAAGCTTCCCTCGCCGGAAACTTCCTCCATATCCGATCTATACGCTTTTTCTTTCGCACATCAAATACACAACGCCCAATTTTATTCCTTCGGTATAAGCCTTTATACAAACACCTCAGAGAGAAATTGCTGCATAGACCTCGGATTAGTTACATAAATAATTATAAGTAGAGAGAGAATTTCAGAGAGATTAATTCGAAAATGTAGTGTAATATATTAGATTAGTGAGGATAATAACTATAAAGAGAGTGTGGTGATTTGAGGGCTCCTGTGTTTGTTTTTCTCTCAAAAAAAAAATTGTAAGTATCTGTGCGTGAGAGAGAGTGTTTCTGAGCTTATCAACTGTGCGTTTTGTCCAGATAATTCATAATAGCACTTCATTAAAAACAGCGAGACAGGGTACGAAGAATACGAAAGAACGTAAGAAACCCTATGATTTACCAAAAAGACTTTGAAATTACGTGCAAGTAAACGAAATCTTGGAACAGGTTGAGGGCAAAATCGAACTCAAAAGAATAGTTTTGCGTGGAGCATATTCAGGATGAAGAGAGAGAAAGGGTTCTGCGTGTCAGTGTGTGAGAGACTGAGCGAAGTTGTGTGTGTGTTTTTTTTTTTTTGGATTGGGTCCCACTAAAGGGCTCCTACCTTTAAAATAAAATCAAATTTATTTATTAACTTCAATTTACTTTTTCATTAATGAAAATCTAATTTTTAAGAATAAAGTTAAGAGAACATCCTTGCCAAACAGGCCACTTAATGGATGAGGGAGTCGGGTCACTCGGGTCATCGAAGACAATACCAGTTCCTCCCTAGCTTTTGAAAATGAAATCATTTGATCTCAATAGAATTCTGGATGAATGATATGGCCAATAGAACTTTGGCTTCTCTCACGTCCACGTAGCCTTTCTCCTACACATTTGAACAAATTGTTAGGAGCAGATGACAGTCTATAATGATTGGGGAGGCGTCCACGACGTTTAAGTTAGTCAACTTGTGCAAGTATATATGGGTGTAGGACGTTTGGAATACTTGAACCACACTAGTGTACGAGGCGCAGAGTTATATGAAAGTAAAATGAGAGAGCAACATTACTTGAACGCGTAAAATTTAATTACATTCATATAACACGGTGTGAAAAGATGAGAAATGGTAACCATTAGACGAAAAGGCACAAGACTTCATCACGATGATCGAGTATCTTTTTCTATATGTCACTTTGTCAATCCTAGGTTTATGAACATTTATTATTTCTTAAAAGTGTACATCTTATGGCCTGGCCTGATCTCCGAAAAGTAGACTGACAAGTTAACCGTGAAGCGTCTTCTACATAGATGTCATATCCATCAATCACAAGAAATATTGCATGGAATATATCTTAGAATAGGTGAAATATGAAATATATTATCTCATGAAACACTAATTGCCTTGGATTTACTCTACAACAGGTTATATTACCTCCACTAAAGTAATACATCACTTTGGCTACCTTAATATATGGCATCGACTAAGTTAGGTAAGATAGTGACGTGGAGTGTGGTCTTATTCGGCTTACTAGTGAGCTGCCACGTGACCATTTGGAGCCTCGTTAGAAGAGGTGTAGCAACAATCATTGTTTATGTTGCAACATGTTTGTTGCCTAGATTCTTCCGATCATGATGACAGCCCTCAATTGCACCCACGACTTTCTTTTTCTATGGTAGATGCATTAGGAAATGAAATCGCTTACTGCTGAACGATAAGTTCAATTCTTCCATAAGATATATAGATCATCTCGCTCCACGTGTCTTCATTTTCGTTAGGATTTCGATGATTCTTAGATGTCAATTTCCTACCTTTTGAGGTCATATGGATTGAAATGCAGAGTGATGAGAACTAATGCTAATGGTGCATCATTTTTGACATTTTTTACACTACGCATGACATATTAATAATGCGTTGTGTTGACCTTCAGGGCAAAAATATGAGGTAATGTTGGATTATGTTCTATAATGGCGCTATATTTTAACATTTGAAAGTATTAAAAAAATTAGTAAAAAAATCTCACTTTTAAACCCAACCAAACATTTTAACCTTAATAATGCGGTGACAAATTGAAATATTTAACTTCTTACGATATAAATAACAAAAATATATAACATGTCAAAAATAAAAGTTAAAAAAAATTATTTTAGGCATAGTTGTCATAACCAGACCGACCGATCGTCGATCGATCCAGCATGTGAGCAGTCAAACGTGGACAGTAGTCCGGTCCGATTGTGGTTATTTAGTCCATTTGCAAATGAATCGATCAAGAACTAGTTCGAATCAGACGAGTTGATAGAAAATTAGAACCATTTCAATGTGAACCGATTTTTTTATCAAATTGATCCATAGCAAAGTTTTATTCTAGATTTGCAAATGAAGGGATTCGAACCATTGCATGCATCATGTACGAAATATTAAAGTCTTGACCATTATGACACTTGTAGTACCTTTGCACTTTATGTAAACGAAATATATATACAATTTTAATAAAATGACATAAATTAATTGTTTTAAAAAATATATTTTAGTTAAAATTATAGTTTAACAACGATTCACAAATTGAACTACTAACCCACCGATTGAACTAATAACCCGACGATTCGATGGTTTGTTTGGGTCGATGATTGGATCGGTTTTGATAATTTTAATTTTAGGTATGTCTATAAAATGGTTTGCAGTTGACGTTCGAAAATGAAAATGATGCAAGAAAAAGAAATAATGAGGATGAAAGGCAAATTTATCATACAAAATAATTGGTGTGATGGAGCAAGTATTTATGGAGTGGACAACATTAGTTGACGACCCCTATTTTGTAGCATCACATTTACTCATTTTAAAAGTTGTTTTTTATATCAAATATTCGAATTTTGACAACATAATACTTGTCAACCAAGTTTGTAGAGCTAACTTAATTGATCTAATAAATAAAACAATGGTGTTAGCAGAGGTGCTTTGCTGTTGAGCAGAAGGTTCAGTGGCGGCAGAGAGAGAAAGAGAAGTATATATATTTATTAAAAATAATAGTTCCTTTAAAATATTAAATTAATAATGTCCTAAACCGAAGATTAAGGATTTACGCCCACCGGCTAGCTATTTATGGAAATGATTCTGGTGTGACTTGTGAGTGTTTCTTGCGCATATTTCACGCAAAAGAAAAGGCATTTTTGGCAGTCTGAAGAATTACTTTTACTTTTTCATTTTTCTGATTTAATTACTCTTTCCTTTTTCTCTTTCTCACGAGTTTAAAGTTTAGAAATATAACGAGAATCAATAGTGCTAAATGTACAATCGTTGGATTACATTTTCGACGACATTCTCTCTATTTTCAAAAAATTGTGGGGATGAGAAAAATATTTTTTAAATTGTCCAATGGTGTGTTGTCACGCTGTACAATGTAAAAAATAGTGTACACGTAGCATGATCGAACGAGAATAACTGACGTGAGAATGATCTAATTATTTTATGACAGAAATAAGTACAATCACATAAAGAATATATCAAACTCATAGTTATCGAATTTTACCCTATCATTTATCTGGCCAAAACACCTCGTCTTTAGATCAATGGTTTAACTTAGGTCTCTATTTGAGCTCAATTATTTAAAAAATCATTTTTTAGATTCATTTTCAATCATACATTATTTTAATAAAATAATTTTATGTGCAAACTCAACTTACTTATGAAAAAAAAAAATGGAGAAATTCCCCAAATTTTTTTTGGCAATATTGAAATAAACAGTAAACCCATCAACCATACCCAAGATTCATAACAAGAACTTGATATTTACTTACTGAAAAAGGAAGAAATCGGAAGATCAAATCGAAAACTGGAGAGGAAAAGAACGAAGATGCAGATGTCGCCGGAGAAGAAGTCGAAAATCGTAGAACAAAATTTCCCACGAAATAGAAAGGAGAATCTGTTGGCTTTAGGTCACGGAGATGAGAGAAGAAAAAGTGAATTTTGTTGGTTTTTTTGTTAGAGTTTGTGTTGTCTACAAAGGGGAGCTAAGAAACAGAGGAGATAAAGACGATAATGAAAATCAAACACGACATATGGAAAGGAAGCAAAATGGTAGAATCGGTAAGGGAAAAATACATGACGTCACTGTAATGTCATCAATGACGCGTTATGAAAAGTATATTTACAACTGACTAAACAATGAAATTAGTGTATTCTCTTTTATTGTTGTAGGGATATTTTAAAAAAATGGTACTCAAACAAGGGTTGAGGATGACATGCATTAGCGTGGGACAAGATTGAAATATCTCAATGTGTACCCAAGTTATTTATTCAGTTATAATAATAAGAGTCGACACAGGTTCGAGCAAGACGTGGGATGAGGACGAAGCACTTCTGCTTTTGCCATTATTTTTTCTCATAAATTATAACGTTTCGTTAGTTCAATTTCATTGAAAGGTCCACTTGAGATAATTTTCCTACACGAAGAAGTGACCCAACCATTTAGGTAATTTCAAGCCTCGTCCTTGTAATGAACGCATTCAAATCACTCGTGAACAAGAGAACTCTACCGAGAATCGTCTCTACGGTAACTTTGATTTTGGGCCAATTTGTTATTCTTATTTTTATATGTTGCGTTGGCCTCGAGTCCACATATTTTATAAGCGAGATAAGGAGGGCATGTATCTATTTATTTATTATGAATTTTCATTATTACTAGATATTTTCAATGTTTGGAATTCACTAATACATATATTACAACTTAATTTCCAAATTTATTATTTTGGATGGAGACAATCTTGGTGCAATCAAAAAAGCCCCGATCAATTGTTCACTTTATGGTCTCTAAACCCTTTCTCTCTCCCTACCGAAGAAAACCCTCCGCCAACCTTTCGAACTCCTAAAAGCAACCTCTAGCTCCGTCCCCTAGTCACTGCAGAACTGAATCCATGGCCATCGAATGTCTCGTCCTTGGTAACTCTTTGTCTCTCTCGCCCCTCTTCTATCCAAGAGATGCCATCGTCTAACAGTACTTTCACGAATATCGCGTCTTGCTCGTTTTTGTTAACAGATTATTGTACGTTTTTTTCTTTTTAACCGAGAGCGTTTTCTAACGGGTATCTAAATTGCATTCTCTGCTGAATTCTGAGACGTGAGCACACACGGTTAATGTCGGTTTCAGACTGTAAACGATATTGCCTCGAGACACTTTTGTTACCCACTTTCTGTTCGATGTTATGCCTAATTGATTGCTTCTTATTTTTACTATCATATTCGTTGTATATTGACTTTGAACGTACATTTATAGGCGCGGGACAAGAGGTCGGAAAGAGCTGCGTGGTGGTGACAATAAATGATAAGAAAATAATGTTTGATTGCGGTATGCACATGGGCTACTCAGATCATCGTCGGTACCCTGACTTCTCCTTGATCTCAAAGTCCGGTGACTTCAACAACTCCCTCACATGCATAGTCGTCACACATTTCCATTTGGATCATATTGGAGCTCTTCCATATTTTACTGAAGTTTGTGGGTACAATGGTCCCATTTACATGACGGTAATTTTCAGTTTACATACTTTGCTTGTATTTTTGTTCATATTCTTTCTTTTAATGCGACATTTGACTGATTATAGAGGCGTAGAAATTATTTTTTCACGTAGTTTACGAGGATTTTTGTTTTATTCTGTGGGATATTTGACTGGCATAGTACACGTCTACAGAATGACATTGGTGGAAAGGCCGAAATGTTTGATTATAACCTTGATTTTAGGTAAACTTACTATTAGCATGATAAAATGTCGTATTTTTCTTTGAATATATAATTTAATTGCTGATATTTTTTAGAACTTAAATTTTGTACATTGGTTTGTTATTTCAGTGGCTTCTGTGCCAGCTTTAATTTATAATTATGATATGGATCTGCATAAACTGGATTTCTCTATGAATCTAATTATTGTTCTATTATTCATTAATATCATTCAATCTAGATTTCTCTTTCTCATGAGATGGATCTTCATAAACTTTTGACGTACAAACGCTAATATTTTTTTTTCATCACACTGTAATTTTGTTGTTTAATATGACTCTTTGATTAATCTTACTTCAGTATCCAACAAAAGCTTTGGCACCATTAATGCTTGAGGATAATAGGAAAGTGGTTGACAGAAGGGGGGAGGAAGAGCAATTTAGTTCCGATCAGATTTTGGAATGTATGAAGAAAGGTACAAGGATTCCTTTTTATTAAGTTCCTCCTTTCCTTTACTTTGAGTGTCACTATTTCCCTGTGCTTTTAAAACTGGCCTGTGCATCGATTCGGAAAAGGGAAAGGGTCAAGTTCAACTAGAACGTCAAAAATAAATAAATAAAAATATATATGTGCATATATAAACAAACACATACATGTATATTATAAAAATATTAAAACAACAGTAGATGCTAAATTTTTACATCTCCAATTTGAAATAAATTCAATTTTGTGTCGAACAATTTTGATTTGAATTGGGTAAGTTGGGTTAGTATAGAATGAAAATTTGTTCTTTGAAAACTATTATAACTGGTTTCTGGAAGTTTAAACAAGATCCCACATTGAAATCTAATAATTAGGAGGAGAGAAGGACCACCCATAAATTGAGCATCCTACAGCATTGGTTGAACAGGAAAAAACCGTGTCCAGTTTTACCAGTATTTGGTAGGACCGACTGTTTTATTAGTATTCTGACCAGTTTTATTCCATGATTGGTTCACATATTTTCCAGTCAAACCAGATGGTCCATTCTGGTGTTCTTAACATTGCTATTTCCTTTTCCCGTCTTTATTTGTTTTCATTTTCCATGTTTCTAAGAAAATTCCTGTTCCTCTAGATGACTCTGATGCGATAATAAATTTGTTCCATGAAATAAATCACGGCCACCAAATGTTCAACTGCTGTATCACGGAATTGAAAATCAGATATTTATGATTATCTAATTTTAATTAATTTACCAAATTTCTTACAAAGAACATAAAGGCACATTTGGCGTGCTGTATTAGACCATATGAGGATTAAAAAATCCTACCTAATTCTTATCCGGTGTTTGGTGCAATTGGTATCTGGACTAAATTAATATGGGGTGCTTATGCTCCTTTGCTCAACTGTATAAATTTAATACTCTAAGTGGGGTGGGTTAGGTCGTATTATTTATTTACCAGTTAACGAATTAAGAAATATTAGTTTAATGCTTAATTTGAACTAAATGAATTTTTTTAAAAATCACTTATACGTAAATAATTTACTTATAAGTAAAAATTTCACTTATGAGAAAAAAAAATTCATTCAAGAAATTGTAAGAAAAAAATTCACTTAAATAAGTTGAGAAAAAATTCTTATAAAAGAATAACTTAATAAATTTTTAATTTTTTGTTACTTGTACGTTCTAATTTGGTATAGTACCAAACGCCACATAAGAACAATCCTCCTTAATTCACCTTAATACAATCTCTCCTAATCCTATCCCTCTTAATATTATCTCCCAATAGGACGTGATATGTAGAAAAAAATTGATATTTTGGAACAATGTTTTAGTATGGTTAAGCTTTATATATAGTGGAAAATTAACACATAATTTAGCTGGTAATGATGCACATTTCTTATCTATAGGTATAATGAATCTATGCTTTGAAGTATGCAATTCTGGTTGAGAGCCCTGAAACTTGAAACAAGAGGTAGTAATTTTATAACATTTAGAAGTTGAATTTCTGGACTCAGGTTACATGTTTCTTGTCAAAAAATTACTTTGAACATTTTACGGATATTAAATCATTTTTGTATTTTTCTTTTGATTCAACTATTATCTTTAAATCTTGATTTTTGCATGCAGTGACTGCAGTGGATCTGAAGCAAAACATTCAAGTTGACAAAGATCTCCAGATCCGTGCATACTATGCAGGGCATGTAAGAATCTTAAATTTTTCTCCTAAAGAATGGAGTCCTGACTATGTAATCATGTTTGAGTAGAACTGAACAAATTTATAAATTAACTACATGATTGCTAATACACAAGCAATTGTACTACCTGAGTCCATGAAATGTGAGGTATTGTCCTTCGGGCCTTTCATTGTTTTACTCTTAGAAAACACCTGGTGAGATAGGATGTGCTGATGCTCTAATCTAAGTACCAGGTTGCTCGTGTACTTTTTGATGTGAGATACTGATGCATCTCCATCGCCCCTTGCTGATGTTCCAACTTCTTATCAACTTCCAGCATGTTGGCTTGACTGACATGAATCGAACAACATAATTTAAGAAGTATAGTAGTGAAATATTCGACTTATTAAATGTAATCACTATAAAGTAACAATAGAGAGCGAGTTTTGGCTCTCCAAATTTGGATAGTCAAAAATAAAGAATCTCCTAGAGCTTATTTTTTAAGCATTGGCTTTAGAGCATCGTGTATTTTTAGAGTCTCTTGGAGATGCTATTAATACTTTCTTCCCGATTTTCTCTTTCCTACCCACTTGTAGGGCCAGGTTTTGTTTTCTTCTTTTTTAGGTGGGGGGATTGGTGTAGGAAAATTCTATCAAAACTGCGTCAATATTAGTTGTCGGACTATTACATTAGACATTAGTAGATTTTCTGTTCAATTAAAAATAGATTATTAGGAGATTGTTATCTTTTTCTTCTAGAAGAATATTATTAGGTCATTGTCATGTAGGGCTCCTGGAGAATATCCAGACCAACTAATATATCCCTAATGCGAAGATGGTTTTGTTTTACTTACCTAGACTTCTCCGAGAAACAACTATAACAAATTAGAGCATACTTGCTGAAAGTCCTTTTTAATTTCCAGCTTTATTTTTTTTTGTTCCTATTATTTTGGAGTTGACTAAATAAACTGAATAGGCGTCAATAAAAGAGCTTTTTGCTCTGAGCTGATGGTTTCTTGTTAACAGCTTTTTCATAGGAGTTTTGTTACGTTTTAAGATGTATAAATAATCAAAGTATCTGATGTAAATGTTGTAGAAAATCAGTAAAAAAATTTATTCTCCAGCTGGTAGTTTCTCTTTCAATATAGTTTCCTGTTTTTTGTTACAACTGCCTTCTTTTTGCCCGCACCTCATAGAGAAAGGGATTGTATGGAACCTAAGCTAAGCCAAGGATTACCTGACTAAGAACCATTGGATCATCACTCTGTAGTCGAGTAGTGTTGCCAATTGATTTGAAATTTGTAGGTTCAAGTTTCAATTGATATTTGCGGAGTTAATTATCCCTCTCGTAGACTAATATTTGAAACGTTTACTTAGTACTCGGTGTAACTCACACATTTGTGTACAAATCAGTGCAAGACGAAGTAATACAAATATCTTTGTTAATGACTCCATTTCCATTAGCCAGGCCGGTGGGAGCAAGAAGTTTGGAATATGTTTGGAGTTTCTTCCTAAGATTCTCCAGCTTTCTCGTCTCTTGAAAATTCAAATTCCACTGCTGCACGAATAAAGTTGCTTCTGTCCCTATTTCCTGCTGTTAGTGCTATGTGTATTACAGTAGATATGGCTCTCACTCATTTGCAATGACTTGGGAGCTCGGTCTAAGTGAAGCAAGGGTATTGTCCTTGAGGTCCAGTTTTATCTCTAAAAGGGGCTTCTCATTATACACAAGCCAAGTCCCAAGTCCCTTCTGTGTATTCTAACGCGTTGTCCCAGGATATTGCAAAAATACTGTCTCAGTCAAGCTTCAGCAAACTTGCTATTTTTCTTGGACAAAATAGAAATAATTTTTCTGATGGCAGGTTTCTTTTGCTTTTCTAAAAAAATTCACGTTGTTTATTTTAGTTAAATATATACATCTAAGATTTTGATCTCTAAAATATGTTTTTAGGTCCTTGGGGCTGCAATGTTTTATGCAAGAGTGGGAGATGCTGCCATAGTGTACACGGGGGATTATAATATGACACCCGATAGACATCTTGGGGCAGCTCAAATTGACCGACTGCAGTTAGACCTCGTTATAACTGAGTAAGTTAAACTTTAACAGTATGTTCGCATATGATCATTTGCTGTTATTTTTTGTATTTGTGCAGGGATTGCCCCCATGCCCCCATAGGTTTTCTTTGCTATCAATCATAAAAAAGTAGAAGAAAAAGAGTTTCCTTCTCGTCTTTTACTTGTGAAGAAGTGAAAGGGCCAATCCAGAGTGGTCTAATTGTGTTTAGAGATGTTTCTGGTGAAGGCATGTTTGATATAAGTTGGTTTTTAGAACCATTATTGAGTAAGGTTCTGCTCTGGCAATTCCATCTCTGAGGACATGTCAGAATTTGACAATAAGGGTCTGTCGTAATAAGTTTATTGAGTAAAAATGATCCAATATATTTGAGTTAAATAACGGAAGTCTATTGGATGGATAGAGAAGGTAAAATCTCATCCATGTGCCATGTAGGTGTAAAGTAAAGATGGTCTTTGCACTTTAGGCATTCAAACATTATCTGTTAATCTTAGCCCAAAATCTGGTTCATGATAAATAATGTGCTTGAGGTAGTTGTTAGAAATGCCATTTTTATATCACCGAGAATTTAACTACTCAATTATTGAATACAATCACATGTTTATGCGTGTGTGCGTATAGAGATATACACATTTATTTTCTTTAAACGAATAACACTTTGTTTCACATGCGACAAAATGTGTTTATCAATTTGTATGGACACATTTTGTCAAAAAATTTTCATACAGGTCAACCTATGCAACGACATATCGTGATTCAAAATATGCTCGGGAGAGGGAGTTTCTCAAAACTGTATAATCTTTTACCCAATAAAAGTTTAATTTGTTTTATCCAATCTTTATATTTTTTGAAACACTTATTTATGTTTTTCTGTGCCATCTCTCATAAAATCATGGTATCGGTAATGGTAATAATATTTACAAGGGAAGTTGAAATTTTAATGGAAACAAATGATGAAATTTTTATAGAAACAAGTAGCTTGTTGAAGACAACATTTAAATGATATAATCGTGCCCTTTCTATTAGTTTAAGCTTTTTAAATCAAATGGTTCAGCATGATATTAGTAATTAGAGCAAGCAAAGGTCCCGGTTCAAGTCTCATCGCCACCCATTTAAATGAAATTGTGTACGTGATAGGCTTTGATGGAAAAATGTTAATCCCACATACATGTGAGGGTCACGTCGATGACAATATTTAAATAATATAACTGTGGCCCCATCTATTGCCTTAAGCTTTTAAATCAAATGTTTCAAGTTTCAACATAGATTAATCGTCACTTTGCTATATTTAGGGTCAATTACATGCATTATTTTTCCCCATTCTATTTGATTCCAAGCTATTTCTACAAAATTAAACCACTTTAAATGTATGTATTCAAAACCTGGCCTTGACAAATTATAAGTTAGATGGGAAAGCAGATGAAATGTTGTATCTCCATTTGCGCTCTACTACAAGTTCACTGACTTCCATAGATTTTCCGAAGATATGTTAAACTCTTATCGCATGGATGTAGCATACTAATATGCAGTTTAGTGTGGTTTTTAAAATTTATGTTTTAAGATAATTCCTGTAGGTTCACGAATGTGTTGCTGGTGGTGGAAAGGTGCTCATTCCTACATTTGCCTTGGGAAGAGCGCAGGTTCTTTTATCAACTTATTATTAATGCTGTCTTGGCAATGGTTGAATATCCTAGCATGATATAGACTTTACAGCTCTAGATTTCTAGAGAGTTGATTTCTTATAATATGTTCTAATGTGCCAAGAATCTGAGTTAATGTGGACTGGGTGTCGAATCTGATTTTATGACCACATTTCTTACCTGTAAATTCTTATGAAAATGCTTTATTATTCATAATTTTAAAGAACTAATAGGGAAAAAAAAAAACATAATAGGTTCTGTTCAAGAGAACCTATACCTCCATAAAGATCCACAAGAGCTCTACATTTTAATTTTGCAATAATTGACCCTCATGTCATTATCTTTACATCCTTTGATAATTACACAAGCCATTATGCTAGAATTTAGGGCATATACACCAGTAACCAATTTTCTACAAATGCTTGTGTAGTGGGAAAAACTAAAAACTAAAATTGACTTATTCAATTATGGTCTACATTCCACCACACTTCCGACGTCCACATCGGTCAAAATTGTCGACACTGACCTGGCGTAACCCTTTCCTCCATAGCGGCTTCACTCAACTATCAGTATTTGATATTATGATGTTATGCCGAAACACAATTCCAACACACCTTAATCTAGCTTTACTAGTTGAACGATTCCATGACTTGAATTGATGAGACGATGAACTGATGTCGATATACAAAATTCGTGTCATGAGCTTAGACTTATCGAAGTGCCGAAAGAATGCAAGAGTAAAATGGATTTTCAATCTTCAAATTCACGGAAGACAACTTGTGAGACCTCTTCAAATCGATGTTTGGTGCTTGATGCTGAAAGTCTTTCATTTCCAGCACTAGATATAATTCTTCGAAGTCCAACTTGAAGTTGAACGATCCTTTCGAATTTGTTAGCATCTTCACTTTGATCCAAACCTTTGTGCACACAAAGCTGATAATGATTAATTAGCAAAATGTTGTTTTGGAGATAAATTCATTAGCCTTCTCTGTGCCCTTCCCAGCTCTAAATGTTATGAACACCTTCTATTATTCATATTTTAAAGAACTAATAGATGGAAAAAGAAAACATAATAGGTTTGTTCGAGGAAACCTAAACCTCCCAAAAGATCCACAAGAGATCTATATTTAAATTTGCAATAATTGACACTAATTTTCATTATTTTTACATTCTTAAATAGATAACGACATAAACCTTTATACTAGAATTTTGGGCATATTCACCCATTTTCTACAAATGCTTATGTAGTGGGAAAAATTACAACTAATATTGACCTATTCAACTATGGTAAATACAAACATTAAAATAAATAATTTAATAAAATGGCTGTAAACTTAATAATTGTTAATTTGAATTTTTAATCTGAGTGGATCAACTTTTTGCAGATGGATTAAACACTACATGCTAGTTTCAAGAATGAATTGCTTTGCAATTTAATATTGAATTACCTTTTCAACTAAAAACAAATGAATTGTCTTTCAAGAGAAATTATAGTGGAGGAATATCAGACTAATAAGTTAGATACTTGAGCAAGCAGAATTTTTAAGGATTTTATTTGTTAACAGTTGTCACTTCGCTCTAAATTTTTCCTTGCAATGACTTACTTTATCTTGTCCAAGTACAGGGCTATGTTTTTCATTTAAGTTATTTTAATTAACTATCGATGATTTGAACTTACTATGAGGCTTACATTATTGCAATATGGGTGAAATCATTTGTCATTCATGCCTTTCCAAGTGTGCATCTTTGTCTGACAACTTAGCTCTTACATACAGGAACTCTGTATGCTGTTAGATGACTATTGGGAGCAGATGAATCTTAAAGTTCCCATTTATTTCTCAGCAGGTAGAATCTCTTTCGTGCCTTGACTAATAAATGGATCGATGACATAAAAATTTCCATCAGGGCATTCTTTGTGCATCTTGGACCAAGTGTTGTGAAGACACTCCTTTCTCTCTCCTGTTGAGTACATATTATATTTACGAGAACCAAGGGGGTGGAAGTCATGTATTCGCATATGGAAAAGACAAATAAAATCAAGCTACACATCTGCTCAAATCCTACACAAAGCCATATATTAGGTGGAATACTTTGAATCTTGTTTACCGTGATGCTATATGCACCTATATAAAGAAATCTTCTGATATCTTTAAGATATTGTTTGCAACCCCTTAAGACTTTGACATCTTCTACTCTTATTTGAATCTGAGGATAATGGAGGTCAATACATTTCATTTTGATTATTTCTCGCCTATGGATTCAAATCCATCTTAATGAGGAAATTCATTGAAGTTGATCCATCTTTAAAATCTCTCATTTTGATTATTTCTCGCCTATGGATGCAAATCCATCTTAATGAGGAAATTCATTGAAGTTGATCCATCTTTAAAATCTCTCCACATTTATGTCGTAAAATACCAAGTATTATATGGTAAATAATGCCTAGTTCTTCTAGTATCGTGGGATATTCAAAAGAGGTTTCAGACACTTCACTTGAACTTCAGCTGGGTTGCATCAGAAAAAGTAAGAAAAGAGAAATACCTGCATCAATGGACATGGCAATTTTTGCACTGCTGTATTTGAAAGGTTAATGCATGTCTATGGAAAGAATTTGGCAATTTTTGTTTACTGTTTTGCCGTATTTGAGTTTATCTTTGTGCAAGAGTTTTTTCAAACAAGGAGAATAAATTTGTTGCTATTTTAATAATTGTTTTACAAGCTCCAGTAAGTTCTTGATCTTTTGCCAATTGTTAACATACATGTGAGGCTTATTGCCACTATCAGAATCCATTTATTCTTCATTTAATCTTCAACAGTTCCTTATTGTTTCAAACTTCCAATGACTATAGTTCTATTAATCTCTCAGGTTTGACTCTTCAAGCAAATATGTACTATAAAATGCTCATCAACTGGACCAGCCAAAAAGTGAAAGATTCTTATGCTACACGCAATGCATTTGATTTCAAACATGGTACTTCCGGTGTTGAATTTTTTGTATTTATATTTTTGTCAAAAAAATATGTTTGACGAAACATTACTATTTCAACCTAGCAGAGTATTAGTCGAGTTTGATGTCATTACATATTGTTGAAACTGGAGCCACACCGCTTAAAAGTTTAAGCTGTTATAGAAGGGGTTTATTTATTTTTTGAACTTTGTCTTCGTCACGTTCTCTCACATGTTAATTGGATTTGTCTTACGATAAAAGTTTCGACACATGCACAATTTTTGGAAATAGGTGGCAAAGAAACTTAACTTTAGGACATTTGCTTGTTTTAGTACCACACGTTATACTTATTCTACGTCAGCAACTCGTGTCATGGATTTGTGCAAGTGGAATTAGACGAAGATACCTTAATTGAAAGAAATTTAAGTGTAGTTATTTGAATAAAATCAAATTAGTGCAGTTACCCTGGTGAAACTATATTAAATTTTAGTTACTTAATCGAAGAAAATTGAAGTATTTACCTTATTGACACTAGAGTTAAATTATAGTTATTGCAAATGAAATTTACCCAAAACTATCTCATATTAAACCTAAAAGCTTTTAGATAAGGTAGATCAACACCTATTGAAGCTGTTGCCTTCTATATCACTAAATTTTAAGGTTGTTTTTACTTCAATGAAGTATGATTAACATGAGTATTGATGAACTATAATTAAATGCTTGTACTTGTTATTGGCTTCTCCATGTGATATAGGATTACCATTGCAATGACGTTAAATTAGCCTTATTGCCTGCAAATTTCGGGGTCAACTATATGAATCCTTTTTTCACGCCCCAATTAGGCCCATCACTACTACTGGAAAATGAAATACAAACACTCATTATTGTAACTTCATTTTAGATTCATTTAATAGATCATATTTTCATTGGGTTATATCATTCTGGAATGTTGTTGACTCTGGTATCTGCATTCTTTAATTTATGACTTATGATCATTGCTAGTATTCTACTAAGGTTTGCCTTCTTACATGATTCTTGTCCATATTATATGAAAAATAAACAGCTGTGAATATACATCAGTTTGCAACTTTCACTTGGATGGAACTACAAAGTTGCAACTCTTAAACCAGTACTAACTAAACATGTTAGTCCTTTCCCTAATCGGGACTGTATATATGGATTATTCACCAATTATGTTATTCTTTTATTATAGATATAAGTACATAACAAATCTGTCATAATAGAACTAACGTTTGAATGTTGCAGTCTGCAGTTTTGACCGTTCCCTGATAAATGCTCCAGGACCTTGTGTTCTCTTTGCTACTCCAGGGATGATAAGTGGGGGTTTCTCTCTTGAAGTTTTCAAGCAGTGGGCTCCATATGAAAGTAACCTTGTTACACTGCCAGGGTATGGCCTTATTTTGTTGATTACAAAATTTTCATTTTTTATAGTATTAAAATATTAGGACTTTGTTTGGACTTTTCATGAACTGATTGAGCTGTTGTGATAAAATTGGATTTCATCAAAAAATAATCTAAATATTTTCTATCTTGAAGCTTTATGAAGAATTGAGCAATGTGTCTCTTTTGATAAATAAAGAACCAGGGAAACAAGTGATATACCTAATTTGTCTGTTATTTTTCACTTTATCTTTCGATTCGGTAACACCTTAGCTCACATTGGATGGAAACTGGCCATTTCACCATTAAAATGTCACGTGCAAAGCATATGAAACACTATTTCAAAGATAAAATGTGTTAAACACAAATAGTTTTAATGAAACCTAATAAACAAGGAAATATAAAGGAAAAAAAACACAAATTTTTATTTGCTCCCCCTGCAACCCCACCCCTACCCCTTGTGCCCCAACCATATGTTTGTTTACCACCACTTCCTGGTTCGTTCTCTTCCCCCTGCAAGCAGCAGGTCAGTGGGGGTTAGCTTTGGGGGTCGACGGATTTTTCCTTTTTCTTTTGTCATTTTATTTTCATTTTCTTCTCTTTATTTTCCTTTTTTTAAAAAAATTATTGTTATTTTAATAAAAGGGATAATGGTCTTTTTAACAAAAAAAGTGATTTTGTAACAAATCAAATAGACCGAAACTGTTCACCAAGGACTAAGATGGTACCAACTTGAGATTATTTAAATGCCTAGAATTAAAGGTTGTGGATTGCTAAAGACAAACTTTAAAATAGATAAATTTGTTCCAATAATATAAACTTTTAGAAGAGGTGTTTCAACATTACACTTGAACACACGAAGGTCTTGAATTCACCCAATTATGAAATTCTTTCGTGTTGTTCCTTTGATTTAAACTTGAATGTAGCCACACGTGATGAGATGTGTTGAAGACAAAATTTAAATAAACAAACGTGTCTGACAGTTTAAGCCGCGACCAACTTGCTATAACATAGGTAGGTTGGAAACATCCTCTGATGCAATTTTCCATTTTAGTTATTTCAACTTTAAATTATGTTTGTTTGCTTGTTTGGATTGCATTAATCCTTCTGTGTATTGTTTAATTAGGTATTGTGTGGCTGGAACTATAGGACATAAACTGATGTCAGGTAAAACACCTGCCCAAATTAATATCGACAAGGATACACAAATCAACGTGCAGTGTCAGGTTCTTACACCCTCTCTATATATTTTGCTTCTCAAGAGTCAAACAAGCCTTATTTTACAACTATCGGAACTTGGGTCCCTGTGTGGAGATATTTCACTTAAGATTCTAATTTTGTCATTATGGTATTGTTTCCCATTAACTGATGGGTTCTCTCAGTCAGTTGATTGTTCGCAGTTAGTTAAAATCTTTATTGAACATAGATATTTTGTTGGTAACCTAAGACCTGCGTCACTTTTGTACACGGGCTAGGATATTGTGTTGCAGTGCTTCACATAACATTCCATGTGAAATGAAAATCTTCGAAGTTATTATTCTTCGTTGAAATCGTCAATCTTCGGTTTATAAATCGATTATTTATTGGCGTTTGTTGAAAAAGATGTTACTTGCGTCCCATTGCCATTCTTAGTAGTTAGGTAAGGTTAATAACAATGCTCTAGCTTTTACACTACTATTTAGACATACATCTTAGCGAAATCTAGTGCGGACTTTGTTCTAGGATTATATGAAATTGTTAGAAATCTGATTCTCAGTATTTGTGGACTTCTTCAAAATGACCCACTTCATTGCATGTTCCAAAACTATTTATTGTTACCAAGGAAGTTGTCCACTTTCAATTTTTCCATTTAACCATTATTTGTGACCCAGTGTCAAGATTTTAGTTATTTTTTTATAAAAACTTCGAAATTGTTTGCAATCACTTTGAATTATTTATATGCTTTTCACCCTCGAACTGGTGGTTAAACAGAAGTTGATAATAATTTTGGAGATTTGGTCAATTTGTTGCTGTTTAGAATTAGGCTCATATAACCTCAGATTGATCATGCGTTGCCTTGTTTAAATGACCCCGAGTTATAAACAGCAAGTTTGATGAAAGTCCTATATTTTTTCCACGAAGTTGTACTCCCGTGTATTCGAAGTGGCAACAACTGACTGCTTTTGCTGTGATCAAACTCCTCCTGGCTCTGTCATAATTATTTTACTTTTTATTTATATACCTAACTGTGTCCGTTATTTTTCTAGATCCATCAGTTGTCTTTTAGTCCTCATACTGATGCCAAAGGAATCCTGGATCTTGTGAAATTTCTATGCCCCAAGAATGTGATTCTTGTACATGGAGAAAAGCCTAAAATAGCTAAACTGAAAGAAAAAATTCAATCCGAAATGGGAATCCAATGTTTCGACCCTGCTAATAACGAAACTGTGAGCATTCCTTTTACAACTCACTATGTAAAAGTTGGTGCCTCTGATGCACTTTTGCGAAGTACCTTGAACCCAAACTTGAAGTTCTTAAGAAAATGCTCAGAACAGGATTCTGATTTTAGCGATGCAAGAACAAAGCCAGGGTTGCAGGTTTTTGATGACAGAATGGCCGAAGGGATACTGATGGTTCAGAGAAATCAAAATACAAAAGCTTTACATCAACATGAACTCATGGCTATGTTAGGAGTGGAAAGTCATGAAATCAAGTTTGCAAACTGTTGCCCAGTATACATTACGAATCCAGATATGAGAAATCCATCTCTCTCTCAATCAACAGTCGACAAATCCTTTTGGCTGCACTTATTGCTTGAAAAGCTTTCGAGCAAATTCCCTGAGACAAGCATCCAGGATTGTGGTGAACATCTTCAAATTGAGTCATTTCACGTCTCTGTTTGTTCAAAAGAGATTTGCCCTCACAGAACTACTGCTAGTTTCCAAAGCATGCCTGAAACAGTGTATTTCTGCTGCACCTGGTCAACAGCAGATGAAAAGCTTGCTTGGGAGATCATTTCAGTTATCAAAAATTTATTGTTGAAAGACTGAGTAAATGTCCAACTATTTTTTGAGTTATTTCAATAAATTATGGACAAATTACAGTTATCTTACACTAATTTCCCAGTCAGAATTAGTCAATTTATGACTTGATTGACATAGTTTTCATCGTTGTTTGATCTAATCAGGGGCTGCCCTGCCTATTTTATTGAGAATGTCACTATATTTTAGACTGACTTTTAGTGAACTCTTTTGTTTTTTCTGTGGTAATTTGGAAGTATATCTTATGTCTTTTAAGAATTTTGCCGCAGTTAGAGGTGTAAAGAAAGTTGGACATATATGGTTACATGATTAAGTCAATATTTTCTACCCCGGAAAATGCATTTTTTTTCAATCTTCAATTATGTTCGAGACTGTCCAGCAGATGCATTTGCTTACCCGTTCTCCTAATGAGTCGATTATAAATTAAGGGGAAAACATAAAAATTAGAAAGAAAAAGAAATAAAAATAGTACTTGTATAATATTATTCAATATTGTGTATTAAAGAGGTGTTCCTTTGATTTAATGAAATGTTAGTCGAGAATGTGGTTATCAGCTGAGTCCATACTCCGTAGAGAATTATTCCGTTTGTATAGGGAGCATCCCTCCTCCGTAGATGTCTTGAAAAATCTTATTTATTTATTTTCAATGTTATTTTGATTGAAATAATCAATAATATCATCATTTTAAAATAACTAAATTGCTAATTTTAGCTCATGTTTGGTAGTGATTAAAATTAAAATTTTAATTTAAGTTAAAGTTGACAATTAATTTTAACTATACATTTCATATGATATACAACGTTTTAATAACACATTTCATCATTTTTTTTTATCAAATTTTACTAAAAAATTGATTTTAATCTCCATCAAATAAAGGCTTTTCTTGTAAAAATCTCACATTCTTAAAATCAATCCATATCGTGAATAGTGCTTAAAAACTAAACACAATCACAATAGTATTTTATCAACAATAGCTCTCGTATTGTAATCAGTTCTGATTTTCTTAAAGTGCATTTTACAAAACCCACAATTTTCTTGAGATGAATTTTTAAGGCGTGGACGTCAAATCTATGCAAAGCTTAAACATGAAAAGGCGACTTCCTATTTTTAATATTATTTTAGTTATTCTAGACCAACAAATAATTAAAATAACGTATATCTTGAAAATTTATTGGAAATTCATACCTAATTTTCAAATTTTCAACAAGAATATAATTTTTGAAATAGAAAACACTGAAAATCCATTATGTTTCGTTTGTGGACAGATAAAACTATGTTAGTGGACTGGATTTGGATTTGGATTTGGATTATGGTAAAAAAATTAGCCCCAGTAACTTTCCCTCCATTTTTTCTTTAAAAATACAGTAAGTAAAAACATAAAATACGTAGCCCAATTTATGCACATAGGCACTAAAACCCCCGTCCATGGTAAGAACTTCCCTTACCCGCTGTCAATGTGATTATGGAGCATTCATATTTTTTGGGCTATTTATGATTGGATAAAACCTGTCCAGTTAGTTTCATATTTGGACCCATATATAAAAATTTCAACATTTTGTTGGGATGAACTTGAAAACAAAAAATATTAGGACACGTTCTCTTTATTGTTTTCAGTTTTCAATTTTCGAAAATACTTAACATACATTTACTTACCTATTTTCAGAAAGGAATTTTCAAAAACGAGTTTAAAATTTACAAAGAAAATGAAACATGCCATAAAAATCGTTTTGGCTGTTTTCAATTAAAATCAAGCCAAAACTTCAAAACGCAGAAAACGGCCAGATTGATCTGGGGACACTAAAGACACTAAAACCAAGCCAAAACTTCTAAAAAAGTTCTCAATTTTTAAAGTTTTTTACCGATCGGGATTCGTGGAATATTATTAATTTGGTGGGGGTGAGTAGGGTGGGGATATTATTAATTGGGTATGGATAATTAATTCCAATTAATTATATATTATTAATTGGAATTAACACCTAAATTTTGAAATAATTTGATAAGTTCATTAGTTTTGAAATGTAATTCTTATTCCTTATGTATTGTTGCCTCTATATATATACATCTATTATATGTATATATATAGTGCTGAGACAAATAAGAAAGGGGTGTTTGAGCACCATTATTTTTGAAGAATATATTATGGAATAGTAAATTGATAGAGAATGTGTGGTTAAAGATGAATGCATTTTTTTTATTTGCGTATAATATTATTTTAATGAAAATGTTTGATTGAAAAGAAAAATGAGAAAATATATTTTGAAAAAAAATGAGAATCAAACATAAG
>CADEPD010075178.1:0-16486 GCA_902829195.1 Fraxinus dipetala | reverse complement strand
ATATTCTTAGATGTCCACACGGCAAGGAATAAAACTTATCCCTGTAAATATGTTTAAACATTCAGGAAATTTATGCATGAAACATTCGACCATGTTAGTTAAGAAAGCAACATATCACAAAAGCCTTTTTGAAAGCCAAAAAAAAAAATGATGATGATGATGATATTGTTTGTAACTTTTCTTTCATCTTATAACAATTTTTCTTGCATCCCTCTAAAATAACTGAAGTACCATCATGTTTATCATGTGCTTGCAGAAGCCAAAAGCGCAAGTCTAATAAGTCCAATGTTAAAGCACAATCATTTGTATCCTCCAAAATTCATGTCCAAACTGGACTGTCACCATACTTAGGGAGAATTATATACAGAGTTAGATGAAAGAAATAATTACAGGGAAAACCTGAGGTAAGCCTATGACAAACACGAGCATTTAATTTATACAACAATTCAATACAGCCGATCCCAAATTTACTGGGAATAAGGCTTTATTTATAATTTGTTTGTTGTAATACAATAATTCAATTAGCATCTATATTCCTTTTCTGTAAGGCATACAATTACAACAGTATGCGAAACGAAAGGGCATGAAAATATTGCTTCTTTACTGTCTCTAAATGTTCTAATAAATGAGGTGATACGATCTTTGGCGTTTTGCACCCCACGAGAAGTTCAAATTGATCTTCCTTTTATTCCTCCTGTCTGAAACAGCTTTCTTTTTAGTCCCAAGGTTACCTTGACAGTTTTCAGCTCCACAAAGGCACTCAACCTCTGGGCCAAATTGCTCAAATCTGCAGACTCAAGAACAGTAGCTTAGTCTCTGCAGCTGTTTTGCGTCAAACCAAGAGTTATGAGCATGTTCTCTAGGGACAGTCTACCCAATACCGTTTACAAAACAAGCACTTAGGTTCAGGAAAGCTACCAAGTGCTTATTGGCATTTTGATATAATAGTTGATTAAGTGCACAGCTGCGGCTTTTTTATTGAAAAGTTAATGTAAATTCAAATTTCAGAAAATAATATATGAAAATTTGCAAGCCATCGCACATACCTGTAATCATAGGTTAATGGTTCTCCTACTTGAATTGATGTAGCTGCAAAGACACCAACACGAATCTCCCCATCGACCTGCCTTTTGGAAAGGAAAAATTTGACAACAGAGAGTCAAAATCTTCCATGTGCAGTCCAGGTCAATTTAAAGTCAAACATTGGGAAGACTAGTGGAAAAAATGACTATTATAACTGTCATCTAGCATTAATGGATAAAGAGTTCTGAGTAGGAAAAGATGACTATTATAACTGTCAGCTTCCATCAATTGACCTCAGTGCATCAGCTAATGAATTTTAAAGTCTGAAATGTATGTTACCATCATAACAAGGCCAATCAAAATAGACTACAAATTTTTCATTCCATACAGTACAGAAAAACAACTTAATTGAAGAAATTCTCAATTTTTTGGTAATTATAATTTAGAATTTAATTTAAAGAGAATATTACAAACTATCTTTCTGAGAGAATCGCTTGCTGACATATAGAAGTCTGCAAAAGTATATTTAGAACGGTAATTACTCCTAGTAGGAAACTGGATAAGTCGTCGTGCAAGTATCATAAATATTATAACTTGTGAGAGCCTTTGATGGGGTATTGGAAGAGAAATAATTATAAATAGTTCCCGATTTTGATGCATATTTTAGGAAATATTATTAGGGTTTGATTTATTAGCTTTTATAGTATTTTCTTACTTAGAATATGGTGTTTTGAAACCCTATATAAATGGGACTTATTCGATGTAATTCAAAACCTTTGATAATGAAATAATTGATATTCTACCCCAATTTCTCTCTTCCTCTCTTCTCTTCTCTCTTTGCCCCTCCTTTCCCTTATTCTCATCCCTTTCCCTTTCCCCTTCTCCAATAACTGTTCCATAATATCCTACGTCAACCTTACTATTGATGCTTGATATGGTTATTAGAAATGAGAAAAAAAAACAAAAAAACAAAAAAAGGAGCTAAGTGTTTGGAGTCCATGGAAAAAGATCGTGGAACCTATTTACTGAAATAAAAATGTGTTACGAGGATAGGGTTTTGAAAGAAGCAAAATGGGATACATAAATTGGGGTGGTTAGGTGCGTTAGGAACTTAGAGAGAGACTTGCAAAGTTTGAGGATAGAAGTCAGTCTAGCGGTGGAAGCCCCAAAATGGTCTCTCACAATTGAAAGGAATGAAAGTCTATGAGATAGTTGTACTTACCATTTTTCCAGTTTACAATTAGGAGCACAGCTGTGATTTAGAAACCGCGAAGAATTTCCCTTGAATGTAGCATCAATCACAAAATCCTTGCGAATTTCACACATGTAAAAGTTTTGAACTCCCTGGTCCTTCATCTCCCATAGCCTTTTCTCACACAAAGCGTCATCAATAACTGAAGAAAGAAACAAACTTTTCGATCATAATATTATCCTTGAAGAAAAGAAACATAGCAGGATAACACATCAGATTCATAGAATCTTTCATATCCATGCTTTAGGAGAAGTTACGACAACTTAAATATGAGTTCTATGCATCACATTTCAGACATCAACAGAGGATGCAATAGCTAAGAGCACTTGTATTCTTAGTTAAACGCAGTAGCATGGGAAAATATGAAAGTGGAATTTATATTCTGCACCACGGGCAATGAATTAATGTGAGCGAAGAAAGAATATCATCATATTACAGAAGGTTTCCTTGGGCAAAGAGTTACAGACTACAATGTCAGAAGTTTTGGGGATGGATTGAGAATATGGGAGAAGTTCAATGATGAGACCAGAAGACCGGAGGTTGGCCAATAAAAAAATAAATAAAGATGCATTGGATCTCTTTATTTTCAGTAGACAGAGGCCATCAATTTCAAGCACAATGTTAGTTTCATCTTAAATCCTGTGAATTATCTAAGTATTGACATTGAGAATATCATACTATTTTGATAGATTTCTTCAGCAAGAAGTCGAACATTATTATCGAAATAGAAATATTGGGGAATTACATATACTTTTTGGCACACAGCTATGTGGCTAAAATAGATACGTACTCATTTAGTTCAATAAAGCATACAGATTTTGAGATTTTAAAATTTGAAAAAGGAAAATATAATATTTTATTCATTTATAGTATTGTTCTTAGGTTTTCAGCATAAACTGGTTGGAGAAGTGACAAGCGACATGCCACCTCTTCCCTCTGGAATTCATGATATATTCCATTTTCACTTGTTGAAAAAGTATCATTGAGGAAAAGGCAAATATTGTAGCCGCTTGAAACATAAAGGCCACTGTAGCTATAATAATGGCAAAGGAGAATGATAAGTTACGAAATGTTGTATATTTGAAATTCAGGTGACGGTAAATCTAACACTTCGTGAACTATCATATTTATTTTTCACATATACTCTTTAGCTGAGTTACCCCATAAAGAGTAATTCTTGCATTAAAGAAACTATAGTTCAATGTTATCCCCACGTCATAACATATTAAATGTGTGTCAAGAAATTAATGCAGTTAAGATCAATTTCTAAATCTTTTCACACATTTAGAGAACCAAGTAAGAACTTTAAATAAAATTTGGGTATGCCAGTAGTAAAATATATGATTATATTTTGACGTGCTAGAAATTACCTTCTCCAACATACTCAATCACAAAATCACCTTTATTGATAGACTCAGCTGCCACTACACCCCAACCACAATGTTCTGTCTGGTAAGCAAAATCCAGTGTTAATGTAGGTGGAAAGGAAAAGGGAAATGGTTAAAAAATTCAAATCCGTAATCAAGGAGGACACAGGATATTATTGAAGACCAAAAACACATCACTTTTACCTTGACAATTTGAATCTTTTTTTCTTTACGAAATGGTCTATTTTTACACTTTCCTTTGCACTGGCAACCTTTTGAGCAGCTGATATACTGAACCCTGTAAGTGTAAAAAATAATAGTGGAAGCCATCAATGCAACTGTACTACGAAAAAACTCAAGTTCTTGATGTGAATCCATGAAAGAATATTCCAATGCAAATATAGTCGGTGACAATATTTGAATGAATTGAACATGGAAAAGTATCTGCTGATTCCAGCCTCCATATATGTTAAATAAGCTGCATTGGCTTGTAAAGAGGTGTTCGACTTTAAGAAGAACACGATCCTTTAAAAATTCTCAAGAAATGCCTACAAAAGAATATGAGAGTGTAAAATGACAGTACTCCTAGAAGTTAAAAGCTTTTCCTATGAAACTAGTTTTGATTCAACCAAAAAGCTCTTGTATCAAGTTATCAGTCTCATTTGGAAATAAACGGATCCTAAAAATCTCATTTGTAAAGAAAAATCTTTTAGTCCTTGTTTTGCAGAGAGCCTTCACACGTAAAGACAGAAAAGTACAACATTATTCAGGAGGATTACTTTAAAAAAAAAAAGGTTCAGATAAGGACAGCTAGACTTTTGAGAACAACATGTCTATTTCAGACATCAAATACCAGAACTCTTCCAATAATTGAAGAGTATAGGGAATGTTTATATGACTGGCATGAAATCAAAGATTAGTGTATGGATGTTTAAATTACTCCAACAGTCAGCTGCTAAGTCTTTCACCTGTTACACACTCTTGGATCCCAAAAACTTTGTCATCTAACATATATTAAAGATTCATCTCGAATAACATATTATATTAAAAGAATACAAATAAAAAAATTTAAATGTATAAGAACCAGGCATAAATAGTGTGTAATTTAACTTGACTGAGCAAGTCAACTAAGCTTGCTTTTCTTAAATCTTGTTTGAATTGATATACATGCATTATAATCTGATCCAACTTCATTTGCAGATCAAATCCCAATACTTTTATGATATGTCAAAGACAAACTGGAATAGGTTGATAAACTATCCTTATGTTCACCATCAATTCCAAAAGCCATTCTACAAAGAGAAAGGATTGTTGCAGGTGTAGGCATTACTCACTGTATACATGTATTAGATTCTGTAATGATTATGCAACAGTATAGTACATCATAGTTCAGTGAAAAATATCGTAAGATAAGGGGTTCAAACTTGTTGGATTAAGACAAAATACATGGAATCCAGCTTAAGTCAAGGTAAAGGTATGAGGAGAGAGTCCAATAGGAGTCGGAGTTGTGGAGTGAACAACCTCGTTACCCTTCACACAGTATGTGAAAGTGAAGAAGACTTCATTACATAATTAGGTTGAGCACAGTGGTACAGTAGTATTTTGTGCAATTGAAACTTTATAAAAGATAAAAACTAATTTTCTATGTCAACAATGCTATGTAGGAGTGAATCTGTTGGTAGTCAGAAACATCAGATACATAAACTCAGAGTGGTTGAGGACGAGAAGGATGCTAGATATATCTGTTCAGAAAATAAAAAAGCCTAGCAGCAACGGTAAATATGAAGGCAGGCTCTGACCTATAATGACATGGGAAAAAAGAATTCGCACCTTTGATTTTACAAGTAAAATTGATCTCTAGAAGAGCAGAATGGACGAAGAGAAGAAATATAGCAATGAGCTAATACTTTGATGAGTTAAGTTGAGAAAGATTGTAACACTACTTGAGAAAATCTTTTCTTCCTGTCGCTCAGTGTATATGCACAACAGATAAATTACAAATTAAAGCATTAGTAAAAGCACATGCTGCATTCAGAGTAAAATATGACCAATCATTTGAAGCCATGAACTCCTAACAAGTACAACACATTTGTTAAAATGGGAGGACAACAGTACCTGCACATGCATGCCTCAGAGCATTCAGTAGAACTGCAGCTTGCACATCCACTATCAGCATCAACCTTACTGCGCTTCCTCTTAATCAGGTAAATGTCTACTTGAGTTAAGTTCACATGAAATTAAGCATTTAGAGCCATTACAATTTTAGGTGGTTACAAAATTCACATGAAGTTGAGCATTTACAGCCATAAATAGTTAACCAAATCAAGCAGGAAATAGTTAGTTAGAATCATCCAAAGATTTTACTAGTAGTTGAATTCTTTTCATAAATAGAAAGGGAAGATTATGACCATTTATGTAAAAGAAAACAAGTTTAATCTTAGCCCGTGTTTGTCACCTATTCTTTTAGAACTTTTTTTTCTACTTACTCATTTTCAACCACACATTTACACAATAAAATATTCTACACATAAACCCAAAACTTTTCCTTACTTTTTAACTACACATTCTCCAAAAATTCACTATTCAAGACAATGTTTTTCCAAAAAAAATGGCCACCAAACAGGGGCTTAGTAAATCTGAAACCAACATGCATAGGATACTTCGCTTGATGTGCTCATATGGAGGTGGCTCCAATTTATTTTCTGTCAGGTCTTTCCAGGTTATGTCAGTTTTGAATTCCTCATCATTATGCGGAAGAGGCAGGCAAGAGAATATTTCCTGAAAGGTGCAATGAAAATGTTAGAAGTTTGAATCATGACGAGGAGAGATAAATCTAGAAAAAGTAAGTTTATGTCCATGGAGAGGTCCAAAGTGTTTAATACTTGGTATTTATGCGCAAAATAATATTTCAGTCTCTAAATCCTTATAGGAAATCAAAGGATTCAACGTAAAATCAGTATTCCAAATCTGTCACAAATAGTCATGACTTCCACATATTCAATTCCAATTTTCTTGCAAAAGGCAAATTTCAAGGCAAAAAGGAAGCAGCCTCGAATAAAATCCACTTTTTAAATCACTGCTTTTAAATCCAAGAAGAAAAGGAAACTGAAAATCAAATTCTAACCTCTATTCTAGTGGCAGGAACCTCGGGCTGCATATTAAACCAGATATGTCAGTCCTGTTAGGCTGTGTAACAATCAAAATAATAAACAAGTAATAAAGCAACATAAACATAAAAGTGTATAGACAATATCATGTAATGAATGTGACAAAGCCTCAATTTCAATTAGTAATATTATTTCATGAAATAACCAGGCTAAAATATGTTCAGGATTAAATGTTTAGTAATAAATCATATCAATCACATTTACGTGCTTCATGGAAAAAAAAAAAAATCTTATAATAGAAAACAAGGGAAAAGGAAAAAAAAAAAGGTCTAGATTGATAAGTTTAAAGAGCCTGGTATGCATATTATCAGCAACCAAAACTTCATAACAAGCTGTGTGATGGCATCAAGAATTCCATAAATAAAATGCAATTCACAAATTTCATAATTCTCTATTCTTCTTATTTGCTCCCCTTTCAAGTAATAATCTTTAAGGTAAATAGTAAAGGTATAATGACGAAAAAAAATATAGCAGCAATTATTACTTGTAGATTTGAGCATACATGCATACTCACTGGAAAATGTGCAGCTTATGTAAAAGAACAAATCAGATATATATTTTATGGGAAATGAAGTGTTTAACATTCATGCTTTTTATGTACCACTTCTATGACGACTTTCTGAAAGGAGACCTTAGTTTACAGGGAAGTGCTGGATAAATTTTGAAAAATATCTTTTCAAGAGATTTGATAACCTTTTTTTGTCAGTTTATCTGCTCACGAGAATTGGAAACGTAAGTTGCCCGCAATAATGTTCATTCAACATGAAGGACTGGTAACTTGGGTGAGATGGAGCGTCTGAGTCTAATACCATTCCACAAGCAGCTGTGTTCTTAGAATATGAATAAATCTCGACAAAAGAACATGCCCAATCAGGCTTGCTCAGAATAAGCAAAAATGTTTTATTTTCAAAAGTGAGAATTCGCTAAGTCACACCTATTCTTTATACCAATGTTGAAACACAGGGTCTAAGTTCTAAAAGTTTGATTTTTCAAATTTCTTCGATAGAATCCCAGGATTTGCTTGTGACTCGTGAACAGAAATTGAAGAGATTGATATTTGTATTTGTATATTTATGTAATGAAATTAAAGAACAAAGTGTAATTGCAACTTAATGAAATGAAAATTACAATAGTTTGCTAAGCTTTCAAGAGGCTTAGCTCTCTCCCAATTGACACCCTAAGTTCTGCCTACTCAATCCCACTTCCCATCCCCTTAATTATAGTTTGAACTACACAATTTATTAGCCTAAATTTCCATAATACCCTCCCCTACTTTAACTAGATGGAAATATACATGTGCCTTTGGGGCCAATTAATACCCACCTCGTCCTCAAGGTAGAAGTTCAAAATGCCTAGCCGGACAATTACCTTTGCCAACACCCAAGCCATAGTTGAAATGTAAAATGGAAGTTTTCGTATGATAAATTGGGTGAACCTACTCAATCGATGTACTACCATTCGTATGGCATCCATGAAAACCTCATAATTGGCTGCATCCACTTAAAAGCTTAAGCTGTTGAGAGGATCACATGCATATCATTTAAATTTTGTAGTCAACATGCCCTCGAACCTGTAAGAAGGTTCTATTTTTCCATCACAGTCTCACATGTGCAATATCGTTATACAGGTGGCGGTGAGACTTGAACTTAGTACATTTGTCTACTATAATACCATGTTGACCCACGTGATCTCTAAAAACTCAAACTATTAGAAAGGGCCACATTTATATCATTGTAAATCTTGTCATCAACAAATTTATACAATCTCGTGTCCACAAAACTGAGAACATCATGGATCATGGGGCCCAATAAATATCATACTACCAAAGGAAATACTAAAGTGAATAAATAGGGGGTAAAAAACCCACACTTATATTCTCTGTAGCACGGACACTTCAACTAGAGTAGCGTGTCCATTTTCGATACGTGTCAGATACTGACACTCTTCAAACACTCTTCCATTGTCATTTTTTTCTTTATAAAAAATATTAAATATTGTTTAATTCAAAATTATTATTAAATAACAAATAGGTATTCATATTTATAAGATTTCGACAAGAAAAATTAATAACGAATCTAAAACTAAATTTATACTATATAAATAAATAATTTAATCAACGTGTCGACGACGTGTCGTATCAATACTTTTTTTAAAAATCGAGTGTCGACGTGTCCAACATATGTCATATCGGACATAGGTGTCCGTGTCGGTGCTTCATAGCTTATATTCTAGTGACATAGTTCCCTCATTTTGATATGGGACTTTGGGTTCATAATCTCATACATTCTAACCGAAGGTCTAGTAATCAAAAATTGGATCAATAAATTAGATTCTAGAAGTGGCTCCACCCATGCGAGATGTAGTACTTAGTGTTAGATGTAAGAATTATAAATTTTCCAAATTAGTATAATTAATATCGTTGACGACTCTTTTAGAGCATTATTATGCACGACTTCATCTTGCTTGATCATATATTTTGAAGAAATGCTTCTTTTTTTCCAAATCAATGTTTCTAATGGAAAAGTGTCCAATCTTTAATTTTTCTAAACGAGGAAGTTTCTGCTTAGGAATGTAAACATAAACAGAAGTACTTTCATCAAAGATAACATGTCTCGAAAGATGAACTCCATTTGTTGTTAGATTGAGATAACAATATCCCTTATGTAACAAAGTATATTTTAATACCTACAAAGAGACAATGACGTCTTTTATAGAAAATTATTATTTTTCAAATCTCTGAAATATGGAAAGCATGAATTGTGTGAGATTTGCCTCTTAAACAATTGAAAGAGAGGAAAAATGCCATTTTAAAGGTAGTTGAACGTATATGATTTATTAAATGGTTTCAACGATATATCCATGTTTCTTTTGGTAAAACCATGTTTTTTAGAAGATTAGGACAAGAAAATTGATGGAAAATTCTACATTACCTTAAATGTGCAATTAAATTCATCACTTTTAGCACTTTTAAAAACCTTCATTTTCTCTCGTAATTGGTTTTCTATTAATTTTTTTAGCAAAAGGGCAGCCGATGATGGATTAGTAGATGAGTATCCTACGATGATTGCACCTATATTGATCTCGACACCAGAAATCCCAACATAATCATAAATTAATAAACAATTCTCCTTTTCGGTGCAAGGCCCTCTCATTTTGTAGTATATCAAAGCCATATTTCCTACACACGTGAGCAAACCTATTCTCTCATTTATTGAATATCTCTATTAGGATCATCTTTTTGTACATCATTTATCAACCATATTGCAGGACTCTCCAATAGATCTAAAGTACTATCTTGATAACGAAGCCACATTTATTAAAGAAAAAATTATAAATATTTTTTGACAAAGAAAATGAGAATTTGCAACTTTTTTCCATTTAACAATTAACACAAATATTCTCATATTTGTTCGAGTGATATCATCAATAAATTGTTTATTGTGTAAAAAGTTTAAAGATTTAACATAGAGATGACCCATTCTTTAGTATGAACACTAAAGAAAGCCTTCTTTTGGCAGGCGATTTACCTTTTCTAACTACATAGTCTTTTTTTTTTTTGCTCTATTTAGCTGGATTTTGCCCGGCTAATCTCTGCATGCATTGTTAAAAGTGAATATGATTATGTCTGATTTGAAGAATAATCAACATATTTTCAAAAATTGAATGTCCATATTACGTTGCAATCTTTTCTTCTACCGGAGAAAATTTCGAGACTTTTACCATTTTCACATCATAGACTCATTTCCATTGTAAAGAATATAACATTACTTAAATCATTCAACACATAAGCAGTATCATTAAGTCCGTATAAAGAGTTAGATCACTCTCATCATAGAGATTTATTACAAGGAGCCTTAGGAACATCTTTGCCTTGGTAAGAACGATCGAACGGATTCCAACATTCTAAAAGCCACGTATTTAGCCCCACCACAAATTTTTCAAATTACTCATTTGTTATTCCTTGTTGGTGATTACTGGCTAGATTGATTTCCTTTCTTCCAATAGTTCCTCCATTGACTGTAGCTACCATGGTTGCTTTCTTATTGATTTTATAATCAATGAAGCCTAGTCCCCTTGAGTTGAAGTGACCACCACAAAGCCTATCCTTTTCCTCTTTGGCTGAGGAAAGCTTGCTCGTGGATTAGTTCGTCTTCTCTGCATATCCGAAGAGGAACATATGTTTATGTTCTTGCTATGCCAACTTATTATAGGATAGGTATGGAGATTTTACTCCCATAACCATGTGAAAATCCTTATTTGTGGGAGCACGTCCTCTACTTTTAAAAATTTATTAATCTTGTCCAATGGCATTTTCACAACTACCAACTATCACAAATATTTTTGAACTGTCTGAGATATTCACCAAGGGAAAGATTTCATTCAAAAGAACTCTCTTAGGTCATACAAATTTGTTCTTTCGTAGAGTTCTGCAGCTAGAAAGCAGAATCAACACCATCAATCATCCATAGCTAATACTTGTTGCATCACGATCCCTAATAACCATGTGGTTAATAGGTTGTCATTATTTTCATCCACACATTGTATTGAGGATTGATCACCGTCCTACCATCTTCTCCAGTTATCTTCTTTTCTTGTTTGCTGTTCTCAGAGACGTGATTTTCCAGATTGGGACTCCAAACAAGAGGCAAGGCTAGTGACTTCCAAATTAGGAAATTGTTGGCACTTAAATTATAGAGATAGTGCTGGTACACTGATGAAAAAACTGAATGCTCAGTTGAGTTTATTATGGGAATTATTTTATTTTCTGTGCTTGATTCAATCCCTTGGGAAGAGCTCTGATGCCATATTAAATTCAAATTGAACTTTTAATTCTCTTTCCAGAGTCTATACCAAGGAATACAAACTGTGTTATATACGAGAGTTTTTAGAGCCAAATGGTAACGTTCTTGATTGCTGAGAGAAAGCAATGTTAAAATAATAGAGTTGCCTTTCCTAATCTTGAGCAATTCTTCACTAGAAAATCCTTTGGATAGTGTACAGTTAGTTGCTTTGCATATTCTCCTTTACACAGTGGTGGTGGTTGTGCTGCTGGGTGTTCTTTCTCTGATACAGTTAATGCTTCTACATTATTTTTTTTTCCTTTTTCATTACAGTAGATGCCACTGTGTCGATGTGCATTCTTCCTTTCAGTACAGCAGTTGCCTCTGCTACATTATTCTTTTCCAACTTCATTTCGAAAACCCAATCCTAGAGGTGAAGAAAGGTGCTCACACGTGTCAACAAGCCAATGACTCTTAAAATGCAACCAATCTATATGCAACCTAAATTCGGACAATTTATGATATCTCAACATTATGAGGACTAATGGAGGACAATAGTGGAAGGCAATAAAGGAACTTTTCATCTCTAGTTCTAAAATTAGGGCAGGCAGAGAAAAATTGTTCTAATACACTCACAGATCAAGGATATACGTTTCATTCATCTAAAGAATTATTAAATATAGCAAAAGAAATACGAAGTTGCATTTCTGTTCGGAAATGGAAAGTTCATATCAGATTCATAAGTTACATACATGCAGCTAGAGTTCAATGGGAGCAAGACTGACCATTGATCAACATATAAGATGCTCCAAAACTAATTTAAATCATTCGTTCGATGCGTGACTCTCTTTGTGAAGAGAAGGAAATAAATATTATTATGAAGTACATGGCTGCAGAGGAATTCAGTGGCAACTTATGGATAAGATTTTTAATTTCTTCCTTCTTTTGTATCATAAGGAGAAAAGTAGTTTCAAATGCAAATATATAAATAGTAAGTTAAGAAGTGTATTAAAATGATTCAAGTTACAGCTCCAAATGTAAGTTTCATATCTATAATTTAGAGCATCACTCCTGGAAATCTCAGCTCATCCCTCCAAGGTTTCTCATATCAATAGCTTTAATTGTTGCATAACCAAAATAGACACCTCTTTGTTTAGTAAGCAACAAACCAGACAAAATTAAAGAGGGAAGATTGAATTGAGGTAGTGATGTTCTGTTGGCGATAGTCACTTTGTGGTTTACCAATAGAGCTCTGAATATAATTGTTCTCAGTTATCACTAACATCAAAACAATTTAAGCGTGCCACACCGCTGTTGAAACAAAGAATGATATTGAATGAATGCAGAAACACTAAACAAAGTATAGAAAATCAGAGCAATGTAGAGAAATTTAGAACCGTGCTGATGAATGAAGAGATAGACCTTTGACAAAGCCCAGTCAGTAGGATGCCTCCAACAAATGACCTCCTGTGGTCGATCAGGCAAACGAATCACATGCTCAGGAAATGGTGCGCATCTATCATGCGATGCCACTGGACATCTAACACATCGCCACAATCTATTCTTTCGCTTACACAAAAAGCATGCCTGATAAATAAAGAGATATCAGATATATAACCCTAGTTAAAATTATCTTCATGGCAAAAATCAAAATCAGTAGATAGAGGAAACAAAGCAAAATCAGAAACTGAGAGTACATGTATAAAGAAAACAGTGATCGTGTCCATGTTCAGAAAACACTAAAAAGAAAAGAGTTGACATATATCAAAAACTTTATTTACCAAACATGCAAATTGGTTGTCTATAATAGTGCCACCCTCTTGTTGACCTCAACTCCCAGAACTCAGAAGAATTATAAATAAAAAAATAAATATATAGCAGAAAAGGAGTGATAAGATTTAGATTATAACTTTTGGACACTTACATGTTGAGGGCACTTGAATTGTTTCAAAGACGAGAAGCCAAGTCGGTCTTTAGCACATTTTAGGTGAAAGGATGCTTGACAGCCACGAACAGTGCATAATATCACCTCACTATAGATTGCATACTGGCAAACAAGACACTGGACCTGAGATGGATGAAAACCCATGAAAATGTAGAACCAATCACATAATAAGGTGAAATATTAAAAGTGAATTTTGTTTAGAACCTTAAAGGCATGGTGGCTGCGATGCTAAATCAGTCTCTGTTGCAAAGTTATTACACATGAAAGCATCCCGAGATTTCTATCCTCTTCTTCAAAGATACCAACAAAATGTGGCACTCAGATTAAGGCTTGGTTTTACTTTTTTGTGGATAAAATGTATTTCTTAATTTTTAAGTGGGCATATTAATTTAACTCGAAATATGCCAAAAGATTAATCTGTACTTCACAACACTATAACCACAATAAAAGAATAACTATAGGATGGAAAGGAACACAAAAGACCCTTTTAAATTTTGCGGAAAAATAAGATGAAGAATTCTAGAAAGGATCATAACAATTCCTGAATGGACACCAACCAGGTCAGAATAAATTATTACAGAACCACAAAACTAAATAATCTGCAAACTAAAGAATTCTACATGATATAATTTATCCAAACCATTTATTGACAGCTATAATAAAATTAAGAACTCTTCAATTTTCACCAATTCCACATAATTCCGCTATTAATTCTTGAAAAATTGAAAATTCATTAACAGGACATAAACCAAATTAGTAATACAAAAAGGTACAAAACTTTAAATTTTAAATACTTAGAATTAACAATCCAAAACCAACTATTAATTTGCTATAGGAAAACAGAATTTTTTTTCAGACGTTCAGTTACAAGCAAAAAAAAAATAATAATTAACAATCAAAACTAACTCTTCATAGTCAAAAATAAAAATCCCATAAAGAGTAACAACAGAAATCCATGAATTACCAAAGCCCACTATATATCACTCCCAGATGACAAAAGATAATAATCCCACCAAAAATTATCTTTAAAACAAATAAGAATGATAAATTACCATTTTAGGAGCGTTACACAGGAAGGGCAGGGAATTCTTGAGTTCCGAGTCCCCATTTTCAATTTTCCTCTTCCCTTTTTTGCATGGCTTCGAAGCCCCACAAATCCCCGCTTCTTCTTCTTCACCATCCTCGAATTCTCTAAACCCTTCTCGTTCCTCGTCACCAATGAAGTCATTCGATTGAAATCCAGCTTCAAACTCAGAATCCGAATCTAACACCAGAATCGGTTCCATATCAGGATTAAGGTTTACGCCCACCTGAATTTGTTCTCTTACGGGTTTGAGTTCAGGGCATGGAACCGCAGCTTTGAATGCCGATGAATTAAGAAGTATGTCTAGCGCAGGCATTTTCGGATTAAAGTGAAAGCAGCCGTTACACTCTATGCCTGCTCACGTGTATATGCAACGTTGGGTGGGGTTGGGGGTTAGGGTGGGTGAGGTGAGGTGAGGTGGCTGGGGTGGGGTGGGGTGGTGTGGTGTGGTGTGGTGTGGTGTGGACGATGAGGTCATTTGGAAAAATGTGAGCTGTAACCTGTAGTAAGAGGGGATTTGAGCGGGAAAAATGAAAATAATGTGAATCCTCGCAGTAACGGGAGGTTTGAGAAGACGACATTTTACGAGACTGCCACTAAAAAGTCTTAATTCCAAAACTATAAATGTCGGCCCTTTTGATAAAATTTTCAAAATGACTCATATTTATTGAATAGAAGAAGTCATGTCTGCGTTCAACACTATATTGCATCGTTCGTAAATTTTTCGTGTTAGGTTGGTCGAGATAAACATGCAATAAGTATACTTTAAACATTATTATCGTTGTTGGTGGGTAAAAAACTTGCAGTAAATGCCATTCTATTTCATAATGTTTACCTTAATTGGGTATCCAAAAATCCTTCATATAATGAACATGATTCAATGAATCATAAATAAGGTGTTCTTAAATTTATAAATCAAGTAAAAATGTGAAATTAATTATCGTATTAATTATTTCAGATAATTATATCACGATTTTCTTCACCCAAATTAAAATCACACTAACTTATTTTGTTTTCTACGAGTTCTGGATATGAGTTGGACCTCGATTACAATGATATAGTAAAAATTGAATGCGTATTATCTCGGTCTATATATTTTGATTTGATTATAAAGAAATCTAAAATCCAATGTCAAATATGAATGTATACATAGATACAATAATATTAACTGGCACCACTAGTACCACAACACTAGTTTAGACGGCATGATGTAATTGACTCTGGTTTGATAGAATTAAGTGACTCGTTTATTGCATCTCTTATTTAATGTCACATTAGTATCACGTAAATCGGTGTTAACACAGTTGATGCTAAATGACATTACTCTATCAAATAATATGTAATTTCTGATTATGATATGTTTTTTTACATAAGAATTTTATCATTTTGGAATAGTCTATACAAAAGAGCATTCATGAACATAAAATAAAGTATGGATAGTAGAGGATTTTTAAATTTCACTTCGCCCCGAAGCCAGCACGTGCATTAGGCAAGCTAGGCGCGCGCAGGCTCCCGATTTATCAAATGTCTCTTATAATTAACGTATTTCTTTATGAAAATTTTTGTCAGAGTGAGTATCGTCAAACCAAAGAACATTTTTCGTTGACCTACTTTAGTCACAATTAATTTCCACGCTAACACACAATTAAGTTGATTTTTTAAATATCTATTTTTTGAATTGCTAACTAAATTATCTATAGTGACCACACACAAAGACTTGAAAAAGTAAAATTCAATCACGTAAAGTACTAGGTCCACAAATTCACCATTGTTATACATGAATTAACTATTAATTACTTATTCTTTTTCAATTCTTACCGTTGTTGAAAAATCAATTATCCCGATTAATCAATAGTCTTTGTCGAAG
>CADEPD010075146.1:0-14400 GCA_902829195.1 Fraxinus dipetala | reverse complement strand
CTTTTTTTTTTCCCCCCTTCATTTTTTTTTTTGGGGTTTTGCCGTGTATAAAAGCTTAGAGTTGGGTTTTGAATTTTTTTCTCTCCTTTTTATTTTTTGAACTTCGTAGTTTTTAGATGTTTTTGCTTGTTGGGTCTCTCATTTTTGAAATAGATGATAGGCTGAAGTTTAGTTTAATTTTATTTGCATGGATTTTTTTTTTTTACAGATGAATTCGTGGGTTCGTTGGAATTTTATTTAAAGATTCAATTTTTTTTGCCCCTTCATTAACCGCTCAAGAAAAGAATTTCTGATTGCAAATTGATGTGGCAGAGCCTACTTTAATTCAGGTTTGTTTCTCTATATATAATTTGATTGCTCTCATGAAATTTATATTTATTTTATGTTAGGAAATTTGGAGTTTGTTGTAATTGATATGTGGGTGAGAGATATTCTTAGAAATAAATGTTAATTTTATAGTGCTTACATGTAATACAAGTACTTCAAAAAAATAAAAAAATAAATAAAAATTCTCCTTTAGTTTTGATGCAGTGATTTGTAAGCAAAGACATAATTTGTGTAATGACAAGAACTCAAAAGCTCTTTACTGATAGAAATAGCCATTAGCCATGTGATTTCCGTAGTTCCTCGTGTTTCTGATTCTTCTTTTTTGGGAAACTTGCTAGTATAATACATGAATTTATGTAGATCCTCCATTGCAATTCAAGGTTAACTACTGATTGCTTATTTTGAAGTTTTATGCTCGAAGTAGTTTAAGTTTTGTCGTTAATCTTTGCAAGATTTAGTTCTTAGGGTTGAATGTTCTTCAGTTAAACTGAATGCTTTTTAAATGTGTGTTTAGATTTCTTAGGGCTGAATACACAAACCACTATTGTAAAATTCCCTAGCAGTAATGCCTGGTAAGAGAATAAGAGCATTGAGCACGAATCCAATTCAAACTATGGCTCATGGATGATCCATTAAATGCGATCTTGAGAATATTTATTAACTCACGACAATCCCATTGTAGTTACCATGCTGTTATCTTTGTACGTCGAGACGACTAAGAATACTTGCTAATTAGCTGTTGAGCGTGGGAACTACTCTAATTTTGGCTTGTAGACGTGGTGCTCAGTATGAGAGATAATTCAATGTAAAGAGAGAGAGAACATTATTGGTCTTGTGGTCACGGTTTCATTTTGTTCTTTAGAAGATCTATCTTCGTGTCTGTTACTGCAATAAATGTACAATTTCTAGATTAGACTATTGGAGTTTTGTTGGGTCTGCGTATTAACTCACAGATCGTAGAAAAATGTTATGTAATATTATGGATACCAGACCCTCTACAAAAAATCTTTAGAACATCTCGAGCAATTCTTTGATAGTTCTGTTTGCAGCGTCTTTTCCTTATATAGACATGACAAAATATAGGCAAAAAAAATAAAAAAAGGATCTGTGAAGGTGGTTCTCTTGGGGGTGGGTGGGTAGAGGAGGTGTTAATATATCAGAGGCCCTTTTGGACATTGATACCAAGCCAAACTCAAATCATTAGATACACTGATCATGTGGGTATATTTTGGAAAGTAGTAATTGAAAATATTCATTGGCAACTTTGTTGAGGAATGCATATTTCATGACAGGTTTAATCTCGGGATTATTCAAGAGGTTTGGGCCCATTTAGGTTATGCATGAATAACATTTTGTGAGAAAAATAAAAGATGATTGGTAATTTGGTCTGTCTGTGATCAATGGAGAAGAATGCTTTGTTGTAAACATATGAACTGGTCCATTTTTCCATAATATCTGAGACGATTATTTACTGCTCAGGTTGACTTGTAAGGTGAGTCATGAGTGGTTTCAGTTGTGTTAGTGAACCAATGACTCTGAGATATATCTTGATTTTAAGATGTAGTGCTCTAATTGCGTGTAGACCTAGGATGAAAAGTACTCTCCTAGGGCTAAACATTAGTGTTTGACATGTTGAACACACAGAGACATGTTTTTAAAGTTATTTTATAGTTTTCTAGATTTGGATTTGCTAAGGACGAGAAGATACATGCTTGACATGCACGAACACTGCTCAAGTCAGAATGTTGATTGAGATGCAAAATGGGTTAAATGATAATATACCGAAAACAAAGATCCAAATTTGGTAGCCAATTCAATAAAGGGAGAAGTTGCACCGCATTTGAAGTATATCCAGTGATCATAGTTCAGCTATCTAAACAAATTGTGTAAAAGTGGAATTTTGATTTTTTAAGCTGTTAAATGCTAATAGTTCCACAATCCTAGAAAAAAAAGAACTGCTTCTTTCTTTTATCTTGTTATATGTTTATCAAATTCTTGATTCTATGTTGCGATAGCATTATTTTTAAAAATAATTGACATGGCGTGCTCTTCCATTCCTATAGATTACATTATCTTCAATTTTTTTCTTATTAAAAATGCGAGTACCTGAAACAGTTTCTATTTGCAACGTGTTCTTCTATTTTGATTCCATTGTCATCATTATTCTACTATGTGATTATAGTACCTTCAGATTTCAAAGTCTTCCTCCAACTTTGTAATGCTCAATTTATTTTCTTCCTAGTCTGATCACTAAATATCCAGTGATGACAATATACGGAGATATCTCACCTTGAATATTTCTTGTGTGATCATCGTTAACTAAATCAAAATGATGATGACATAGATCAGAATTTTTATCAAATCTATTGTAATAGGAAATTCCCAATTACTGCCCTCACTAGGGGTTCAGTCTTGAGTGTTTCCTCATGCATTCTTAACATAATTCCACCATATTTTTTATAAATCTATAAAATCTATATGCAAGTTTTGATTCATTTCTCTAGACTTGTCCATAAATCTCCTTAGTATATAATCTCAGTACACCTCTTTGGCATAAAGCTAAACAATTTTTGAGACCTTATAAGTAAATGTTCAATCTCCCTTTCCCGCAGTGTCGAAGTATGTCAAAAGATGCCTAAGATCCTCAATATGCTTCCCATTAAATAATAAAGGCTCTAGATGGCTATTTTGGTCCTTAAAATGTCTTCAAAGGATCTTGGAATTATTCCAAAAAAAAAAAAAAAAAATCCTTCCTTTATGGAATATATTCCTTCCTTTGAGCTTCTATTGTATACACCATTTCTCCAAGCCAATTCTCTGCCTCATTTCTGTTTACACCACTATTGATCTGAATAAGGAGGATAAACTACTCATTTTACCATGCAATGCAATAATTCAAATCTCATGAGGCACTTGATTTAGACACCTTCTTGGTTAGATATGTCCTCTTTATGTTAATAATGTCCTTATTTCCTTAATTATATGTTTTAATGTTTATTTTATTCAAGAACCTGAAATCATTTTGTAAAATTGTAACCTTCCGATTTCACACTTTCATCTTTTACTTTTCTAAACTGTTAATCCCTCTGTCCGTAATTGAATATCTTATTTTGAATTGGCACTGGATTTTATATGGAAGTTGAAATGGAAGAAATTGTTCTGCCTTCTCCTTCTAACCCTTTGAACTAATTTTTCAAGAAGTTTTACCAGTCACTTTGTGGAAATGGAACAGTAAATACAAAATTCCAAAAATGAAATAGGAATATTCAGTCATATATAGGAAATATTTAAGAAATTATGATCCATTCTTCTCTTGCTTTAATTGAAGTACTGTGAGTTTTGTACTCCTCATTCTCTTTTTAATGTTATTGTTTGACACACCCATATCATATTCTAGTAACACATTTTATATTTAATAATCCATTTCCTCTTTTATTTTATTTTATTTTTTTACTGAAAGTTATGTAGTTTTCTATCTTATAAGTGTATGAAGTAAGGTACTCTTCTTTTTCTTCTTTTACGGTGTTGAGTATATATTTTAGAATAATAATTTGATTGGAACTTAAAAGTAAGTAATTTGAAAATAACTACTTCTTTAGAATTTCTCTTTATGTCATATAGTCTAATTACTTTGTCGGAACACCCTCTATTTTTAGGCACTTAACACTAGTAAAAAAATTCTAAACGTTGTTTTTCCATTCACTGTCATCTTTGTTGCTTGAGTAAACTTTTTGTTAGAAAAAAGGCTATGATTCTGGTGAGATTCTTTTTAATTTCCTCTTTTTAATATACGATAATATTAGTCACATCCATGTTTTGTTTTAATGAGGCTTGTGTATCATGCAAGTCTTTTATTAAATTCCTCGAAGCATACGACTTAGTGATGTGATCCATGATACGAGGGAAAGTCCGGGCAAGGATCAATTGATTGTTATGTCATTTGTTGAGGCTCACAACAAGGCCTCTGCACAAAGTTGGAGCAAGAAAATAGAGCTAATCTTTAAAACCCATGGGTTCTCAATTTAATGGAATTACTGCCAAGATGACCATCTGTTATTTACTAAACCAAATCTACTTTAATCATTTTCACATATGAAAAATCGAATTTATGTACTGTACTGACTACGACTTAGTCTATTGCACTTAGTAAGAATTGATCAAAATTGTAAAATCTCTCCATAACTATATCTTTTTGCCTTACCAGCGCTTGCAATTTTTCTTGTGTGTGTTTAAAACATGGATGAATTTGTTCCCATAGATACCATGCTATCTCCAGATTGCACATTCTCGTTGTTGTGGTTATATAAACGAGTCTCTTTTGTTGGATCTGTCCATGTATGTTGTGCTTATCGCTGAACTAACTGATTGATCGACTCATCATCTGTCTGAGGCTTTCCCTGATCAGGCGATATTGTGCTGTAGGAGAGAGGTTTATAAATGGCTTTTACATTATTCATTTTTTGAATTGTTTTATGTTTAATTTTTTAGCTTCTCCACGCAAGACATATATATTAGGCTTGTTAAACTAGTGATGCATTTAACTTGGTTTTGGTGTCCATTTAGGCCCTTTTTTTACTCTGTATGGTTTTAAATGTTATACTGTGACCATCAAACCTTGAACTTGATGCAACATACAAAAGTAGACATCAGTGGCCTTAGGGGACCATCCTGAAGGCTAAAGTATATTCCCATCTCGGTCCAAACGTGTTGTAATTAATTTTCAGTGGTTTTCGGATTGTTTTTGGTAGTTTCTGTGACTTTCAGTATTCGTATTCTTGGGCTACTTGTAGATTTCTCTCTAGGACAAGGATTTAAGTTGTGCTGCATAAATTGACCACTAGGGCCTGCATAAAGATGTGTACTGAATAAAACCGAGTCTTCTCCACTGTGTGGACAAACTCTCTGTATTCAGTGTGAATCAACGAATTTTTATGCCTATTTAGCGAATCAACAGGAACTGGGAGTTGCTCTTGAATTCTGTGCATTCACGTTTTTATACGCGCTTCCCTGCATATTTAAACAATTGAAGCATACTTCCTTAATTACCTTACGGACGCTTAGTTTCGTTTATTAAAATTCTACTGGATATTTTTTATGCTTATTTATCTCCTTGTCGGAGTTTACACAGCATTGAATATTTTCTAAACACATTTATATGACTTTCTGGCTCTTCAGATCTGCTAAGCTTCATCTGCCGTAAATTCTGCATTGAGTTGTTCAAAACCACATTTAGAAAATGAACCAACCTTCCGGTGATCATCAAGTAAGCTGCCAGACTATCAATTCCCCAACTCCAATTAAACTGCTTCTAAATGCAAAATTTAAATGCAGGATCAAGTTACTGTCGCAGGGTTCGACGTTATGAGATCTCCAGATTCAAGTTATAGCAATGTGTACCCGGGAAACGAAGACGAAGAGCGAGAACCACCTTCCCTACCCCCGCACTTGCAGCATACCGTGCTAAACCAGCCGACAAATGGAGATCCTCATGCACCACTCCCGGACCCACAAAATGTCACTCTAAATCATCTTTACATTGAGAACAGAGAAGCTCCTCGATCGGTGGTGGCGCTCGGGGTCACTCATCGCTTTCGTTCAAAATTCGTTACCGTGGTACTCTATAAACCAGTACCAAGAAGGGGAAGCAACAGTAGATGATTTGATTTGCATGAAGCACAGACTTTTGTCAGCTTGTGTTGAATCCATGTTTTGACTGTCATAGGACAGTATTACTCAAAATCCAGTTTAGTGGAAATAGAGGTTTATAACCTTAAACTCCTGTAGCGAATCTGTGTTTCATATACATCAGTTTTTAAGGATACGGATGCTCAAAATTTATAAGTATCCTATTGTTTGTTCAATTATTCTCCATAATAGTAGATGTTAAAAATTTTAAAAATTTATGTTTTCTTGAAGCAGTCGTGTTGTTTTGAAATTCGATGAAGGCCAAAAATGTCGATTTTTTCTTCTCCTCAATTTACAGAAATAAATAAACCAAACTACTAGAGAAGATTTTAGTAACAGAAGAGTACAGCAAAATTTTTGCAAGTTTCAACATATCTATTCATGATTATCAATAGAAATACAAATGGACATTTCACTTCTACAACCTCGTATCCTCCCCGTTCATAGCAGCATATCCACGAGCATCAAAATTGATTTTGAATTACCGCTATGCGAGCTCAAGTCTAGATGCTTATCTTCCCACTGCCTCCACAAAAACTACAGGAGCGAGCTGAAGAACATTTTGTACAGTAGCTCCACTTTTTCGGAAGCCTGTGAAAACATAATGGGAAGCTCATATATTTACAATGTGCACGGTAGAGGGAGTAAACGAGAGGAATATGAAAATATTTACCCTACCCTGCCGTGTATCTAGTTGCCATATTCTTTGCCATCAGTCTTGCCTTTTCAGCACTGTCCTCTGATAATCTCTTTAGTACAAATCCTTCACCGTTGCATTCAGAACAAATACCTGAACCTCCACAGTCTTCACAGGTTTTTGTGGGAATCTGCCAATTACAGAGTCAGAGTTGAATGAAAAACAGCAAAACAGCACAGGAGCAAGCAGAGAAAAATAACTGAAACACACAATAACGGTTTACACTCAATGCAATAGATATTCACTTGCTGTCGTGGGTTTTCACTAAAATCGAAAAGAAGTTAACAATAAAGATCTCACACCTCAGTTTTTGTCTCTCACACCAAACAGATTCCTTAACATAGCATAGGAATCTAGGATGGCATAATACGAAGATATAAATGCTGATATATCCTTATAACAAAAAAAAAATTGTCGAAGGGATAAGTGAACACGATAATTAGGTTCTACAGACGCAAACATGAAAAGCGATTAAAAAAAAAAAAAAATTAAGTCTGTTAGATAAAATAGATGACATGCAAAATTTTTAAATACCAGTATCAATATCACTTTTCATAAGATAATTGTCCTTTCATTAATAGGTATTCATATTCAACTTGAATTGACAGCACTATGAAGCGTTGTCTCTAAAAAAAAAAAGGTAAATATTTCTTTAAGGTGCTACAGATACCTCAGTTACTTCAGAAGATTTTGTTCTTCTCCTAAGGATAGTAACAGCAGCACCCACAACTGTCGCAGCAACTGCAACAGAGGCAACTGTTTCTGGTAGAGCAGACGATATTCTAAATGTTTCTCTAGCTTTTACTTTTACATTGTTCGAAAACAGAGAATCAACACTTCTCTGAAAAGCATTATAATCTCTAAGCTTGAACCTCCTTTCTGCTTCAGAAAGCAAAAGTAATATCAGTTCTAATTATATATCGATCTGATTTGGTTGTATTTATGGCACAAGATTCTGTTGTTTAGTATTGTCTTTGGAACTTGGTAAGATGAACAGAGGGAACAAATTTGTTGTAGAACTTTCATGAAATGTTATTGCACAGTTCAAAGCTACCTAAAGTACAAATAAAACTTTGTAACAAAACACAAGAAAAGTAAATGCAACTGTTACTTTTCCAATCTTTTCGCATGCAGTACAAATCCACCAGCTTACTGTTTTTCGATCTCTCGAACCATCAACCAGTTGAAGTGATAGAGAAAAAGGCAAGCGTGAAACATTGAACATATATGGAATCAAATGCTACCTTTTGAATGATGGAGATTATATCCATATGAGTTTATGAGCAAAACTAACTAGTTTTCAATTGAGGGGCAAAAAACCATTTTTATTTGAAAAAAAATAAAAAATGATGGATATCTTTTGATTAATGAATAAGTTTTGCTTTCATAATCTACTTTGCTCTAAAAAACTGCCCAAAAAAATCTGTTTTCCAGTCTGTGCAAGTGCTAATTGCATTATGTAGCGGCATCTGGAGTTCATAAAGAAGGATTATTGTGCTTCATGCCACAAGGCATTGAAGACTCTCTCTCTCTCTCTCTCTCTCTCTCTCTCTCTCTCTGAGCACAAAAAATGGCTTTTGGCCCCTTGCATCTTATGAAGTTACCAATATTAATTATCCGTATTTTACGAAAAAAGGCATATTTGTCATATTGAATTGGAAAGTATAATGAAGTTATTTACTGCTGTTAAGTTCAAAAACCATGATATACATATAGATTATAACAAATACACAAGTAACTTGTGAATCTCTTATGAGTTTCGGTTTTTTAAGAGTAACGAATGGGATAGGCCTATGTTAAACCTTGTTGTACAGGCACAAGATAGAAAGTGCAAGTTTATAATGTCAACAATTTTGAAAGCCTATATCCATGTAAGGTAAATGTCATTCAAAAACCCAAATGGTGGATCAACATAAAAAGGTACAGTCACAGTTGTGTTTGTGATCAAGTATTAACTGTACAGACGAAAAAGGAAATAGAAAGTAACCGCATGTTCATTGAAGGCATGTATGTCAAAATTTGCCACTGCAAAGCAGAAGCTTTCGAATCAAGTCCCTTCATTAGATGTTAAGGATACTAACTGCAATTTCGAATTTTTCCAATTTCACTCAACCATATGTTTTCTCAACTGCAATGTCCTAAATCATGACCATCAATTGCCAATATAGAGTTCCCAATTGACTCCAAATATAAACACTTCATCATGCTAAATTGTGTAAAGCCTACGATTATACAGTTTGCAGATCGACCTAGTCCTCCTCTACAGAAAGGATTTTAGTGGGAGCCATTTTTCTTATGCCAGAGATAAAAGAGGTATCAGAATATTCTCATAATCTCCATCTTCACTATAGTAAAAAATCTGCAACTGCAAGTGGACATAGTTCTCACATTGAGAGTAAACCACTAGATGTCGTGGTCATTAATCCATAACACATCCTGAATCCATAACTTAATATCCTACATTGAAAGACAGCCTCTCCACCCGCATACTCAAGCCTCACTAAGTACTCACCTTTAATGAAACTTAATCCTGGTAAATTTTGCTTTCTCAAGGCATCCCTTTTCCAACTCCGAGTTATATTCATGGCCTGGTACTAACAAAGACTTTTAACTTTTATTAAAATTAAAACCAACCCCATCGAACTGTTCCTAACCACCAAATTAAGTGTCCCCCTTCTTGAAACACAATAAATTTCAACAATTAACTATGTGGAGCCCTTTTCTTGAAATCACAACCACTTGATGTAATTTCTTCTTTAAATCATTAGACACCCAACTTTATATATTACTTAAATTCACACTCCATGAAAAACCCCATCAAGTAACCTACAACCATACTCTTTAATATCCATAAATGACTTAGAAAATTTCCCTAATAATAAATCCCTTCTAATCAACCACCTTTTGTTGAGTTCTTATTGCAATACTCCAAAAATTTATCACTCCATCTTCTACACAGGTAAAAAGTTATATATTGATGCTACTTTCAACTACTAAAACTACCACCAGTGATAATATACATATGGATAATAGTGCATGAAATAGAAGATTTTCTAAAGCTAAAGGAATTCCTGAAAAGAAAAATATGCGATTTTTTGAGTTTATTTACTTACTGTTAATAAATGAAGCAACCTGTAGAGTTGGAGTGTGCAACCCAAGCTCCATCTTCATTTATTAATGGATGGCTTAGCTTCTTCGGTGGGGTTTATAATGAATTGATGTCTGCATAATTTTTTCTTTGCAAAAATGCCCACCAAATTTCAAAATTTCCATTCTCTTTTACAACTTTTGTATTTTGGGAAAATAGTAGAATTTATTATAATTAAAAATAATGAAATGTATCTACTATAATATTCTCATATTACTGAAAAAAATGAACTGACATAGTTCATTAGTGAACTTTAATTCAAGAATTTGTAGTCGGAATATCGCAGAAAACAATATTTGTTCTTTTTCTATGTTAATAAATAGTACTTCCAAATGCAATAGTTACGGCCACAAATTTGTAACCCGTTTTAAATACTTCAACCTACTTTCCGAACGAGATGAGCCAGCAGCGTATTTCAAAGTTGTGTTTGTCTAATATATCGAACATGTCTTAAATGTAAGTCTAATTTAAATATGTTTGTTACATTAGATTGGACCAAACTAGATAGTTTAAAGTAAAATATATTAAAATTTTATTCATTATATTATCTGGTACTGCATATCGGATGTTTGCTTAGTGCTTTGAAATGGGTCGTTTGGATGAGAACGAAATACATGTAAAATTCTGGTGATGAAGATAGAATTGTCTAAAATTGAAGAGACCGACCAAAAATTTTAAAAAAATTGTACCTTAGTGCTCAAGCATGGTCCCCTTACCTGGCACTCCACAAACTATCACCATTTGATGTAAATGCGTCGTCTCTTTGATTTTAAGCACATATAAAGGGAAGTTTTGAAATTGGAAGAAATGTGCACCCACATAACTAACTCATGCCCTTCTCCGGTGCACTCGGTACGTTGAATTAGACATTTTGATAAGATTAAAAAATAATAATAATTTTTTTTTTTTTGAAAAGTCGTTATACTTTCAAGATTGTTTCTGAGTTGTTGCTATAACTTAACACTGATTCATCCATCACTCACATTATCAAAATTGTTAATTTTTATCCGTTACTATATTTTCAACATTGTTCCCATCTGTCGGCCACATCATCGAAATTGTTAAGTTTCATAATGAAGGAGACGAAGTCGACATTGAAGTTAAAGTTAATACTTAGTGACGATTGAAAAACAATACAGAAACATTAATATACGAAATAAATACCAAGTGCGTATGGGTAAGAATTTCAAATTTCCAAGTATGCTTTGCTTTCAATTAGCTGTGCTACTCACGAGACTATTTAAGTCCCCAATTCACCTCTTCTTTCCCTATGCCATATAAACCCATCTTTCCACACAACACAAACATCACAAATAAAGAAACCTAAATTTCTCCAAATATGTTTCGAACAACATTAATTTTTCTTCTTTTGTTGTCTCCAATATATGAAACAATGGCTAGGCATCATCCAATATTGCCTAGTGCACCCTCTACTGCATTGCCATTAGGGTCCAAGGCTAGTGATTTTGTGACCTTAAAGCCGTTGTTGAGTCACAAGCAGAGAGTTTTCCATAAGAAGGAAGTGAAGATTTGCAAGCCGAAAGGGTCGGGGCACTCATCTGCTCCAAGCCGGGACGTGAATTATCACACTCTTGGATCGATGAGGTGCTTTTCAGGCAAGGATTGAAGGATTAAAGTAACAAGGCCAGCCAACTTCTGAAGAACTTGCTAATTTTGAGAGTGAGTTTTACGAGAATACATGGATTTTGGCTTGGAAACTATAATTCAATTGTTCTTGCTATGAGTATTTTTGTTGTAATATCGTCGATTGATATACTTAGTTAAAAATTAAATTTAAATATATAAATATTTCTCTTTGAACACATTAAACATTTGATCACCACTCATTTGTAAATAATGTGTACAAAGTATGTGATCCGCACTTCCTATTTGTTGAAAAACTAAAAAAATTTAAAAATTTATTCTGCCTTCAAAGTATGGTGGAGAAATTGAAGAACATTAACCACATTTCAACACGTAATGGAGAAAATATTATAATTCATTTGATGAGTAATAACTGCTGAACACAAATGCCATAAATCAAGTTTGTACTCTTTAGTTCATCTTTTCAATGCGATAAAATACTGCCTAAATGCAAAACAACTCTCCATATTGTTTTTTTTTAAAACACCCTTTCAAATCAGCTACCACGAGACTGAAAACAATGTACTACTGAGGATACAAAAGGGCGTAGATTGACACTAATATAGCATCGATGTATGTCATGCTAATGACACAACGCGTGCAATCGACACTAGCATATCCAATTTGAAATATTCATAAACGTAAATGAAGACTTAGACTAGAAACCACGTGTTATTTCAAGGACACAACTCAAGCTTCAAGAAAAACTTGAAGAAAAAATTCACTCAAATTTTCACCCTTCAAAATTTTGGCGACGTTAAAATTTGATTAAGGACATCTAAGGAAATAGGAAAATGAAATTGTCATAATGCATTGAAATGTATCACAACTTCATTAGATAATGAACCATAGGATCCACTGCTATCTGGACTAGTGCCATGTAAATGATTTTCATCAAGAATCGAGTATAATATATCCCACTTATTTAAGAATGCAACAAACAGATGCGAGTATAACATATCCAACCCATTTAACAATTCAAATATCGAAGAAGCCACAGGAGGATAGGAGTTTTAAATAAAACAAGCAATATTGGGATATTGAGTTGTGCGAAGCTAAGAGACATAAGTTCAATATTTATTATTACCATAAACATACATTATGACCTGAAAGAAATTGGCAGTCCGCGAGAGTTTAGAAGCTTCACAATTAATAACAGTAAAAGCAATATGCAAAGGTTTTCTCATCTCAAAATTTATTTCGCAGAAAGCTTATTAGCACAAAACGTTCATACGTTTCGCTCTTAGTATGCAAAATGTCATCACGTTTCAATTTTTTTTTGCGTTTTTACCCATATTTCAATGTTTCATGGTGGAAAACTTTATTTTTATCATCTTTTATCCAATTTCTCGATTAAAAATTGTAAAATGACAAATATACCCTCTTATTTAAATAAAACAAAAGAAAAAAATTGCAATCATACTCCCATTTTTAAAAAAAAGAAATACAAATAAATCTCAAATAAATTAAATTAAAGAATCAAAAAAGAAAAGAAAAGAAAAGCTTTCTTCTTCTTTTTCACCCTCTCCCTCTCCCTCTCCCAACCCAATCCCCACCCTTACCAAGAACTAAAAATAGTACTTTTAGGTCATTCAAATAAGAAAAGAAAACTTGTCTTCTTCTTCCCCCTCTCTCCTCTCACCCGCTCCAATCCCCACCCCTACCCCTCACCCGATAGCATCGCCACAGCCACCACCTTCAAATCCTCAGGTAATTAAATCACTCTTTCTTTGTTCTTGCTATGTAAACCAAAAATTGATTTTGCTTTGTTGTGTGAGTCCAAATGCAAATGAATTGATTGTAAATAAAGGAAATTCTTTTATATTTGTTCAAAGGAAGGAACTTGAAAGACAAACCACGATCTATAGGGCTTATTAGTACAAAACGTCCATACGTTTAGTCTTTAGTGTGCAAAATGTCCCTACATTTGGCATTAAGTGTGCAAAACATTCATACGTTTCGAACTTTTGCATTTTTTTGCCCCTATGCCTGCTGATCTTCTTTTTCCTGCTAATATTCTTTTTCTTCGATGATTTCTTATTTTTACATTTTTGGTACTCGATTAGATGTGGATTTTAAAAAGTTGTTTCTTGGTATTGGTGTTTGAGTACGGTAATCGGTTATCTAGAAATGTGCAAGCGAATGAATGGCTAAAAATGGAGGTTCTCAAGAGATTTAATCTCTGATCATAAGGACTGTGAGTCTCGCCTACAGAAAAGTCATCCCCATTCAAGAATGCTTGTGCAGTCAAGAACAATGCCACTGATAATAATGAGAAGAAAGCCCTCTTTTGTTTAATCCTAATCGATCTAAGTACTTTTGCATCATTTAGTAAGAAATATGAGAGATTGGTTTTTAGTCTTTCTACATTATCTAGTATTTTCCAATCTATTTTTTGGTTTCGTTTCATGGTGATGGTGAGGAGTAAGAGGAGGCGAAAGAAGAAGAAGATTTTTCTTTTCTTTTCTCCTCTTTTTTTATTTTTTAATTTAATTTTTTGAAATTTATTTGTACTTCTTTTAAAAAATGAGAGTGATTGCAATTTTTTTTTTTATTTTTCTTTCGTTTTATTTGAATAGGATGGTATATTTGTTATTTTACAATTTTTAATTGAGAAATTTAATTGGCGAGAAAAGGAGTGAGGAGAAAGAAGAAGAAGGGGGATTTTCTTTCTCTTCTTTTATGATTTTTTAATTTAATTTTTTTGAAATTTATTTGCACTTTTAAAAAAATGAGAGTGATTGCAATTTGTTTTTATTATTCTTTTGTTTTATTTAAATAGAACGCTATATTTGTCATTTTACAATTTTTAATTGAGAAATTGAATAAAAATGATTAATTCCACAAACGGTCACTGAAGTTACGCAAAAATAAAAAAACGGTCACTAAAGTTTAAAAC
>CADEPD010075143.1:0-10509 GCA_902829195.1 Fraxinus dipetala | reverse complement strand
ATATATTATTAATTGGAATTAACATTTGAATTTTGAAATAAGTTGACAAGTTTGATAGTTTTGAAATGTAATTTTTATATGTAGAAGTTATGTATTGTTCTCAAAAGTAGGGACAATGATTATATTGAGCAAAAATTAAAAATCTAAGTACAATTAAATTATGGCATAATTAATAAAAAATACCGTGTGAATATAGCTTTCAAAGAAAATCTTTGCATCTTCCTTTTATTGATGGTGCTATGAATTCGTAATTGGGGTCTCCACAATATTTTTGAAGAGATAATTCAAATCGAACAAATTGGTAGAATTTAAACAGATTTATTTTGTGCATAATATCATAATAGGTAGGACCTAAGTCATTATTATTATTATAGAAATATAAAATAAGAGGGTGAAAATGTTCACCATCCCCGTCTTGATTCTCCAACTGAAACAATTTGCCATCTCTAATCGAAAATTTGTACAACGAACAAACTACACGAGCAATAGATAACAAATGTTAAGAAGCGTTTCTATATTTAACAGTTTTCGGAAGGTGTGAAAACAGAAAGGAGAAACTAAAGAAGCTCCTTAAAAGTTACAACAATGGTAATTAACCCCACGGTTGAATTAAGCTTCCATTTGGTGAAATATAAAATTTAAACAATACTGTCCAGATTTCCATGTTTCTAACACGTGAGAACTTATTCTACGTAAATCATCAAGCAACAAAAATCCACAAATAATAAATTGGTTCAACCACTCGGGTTTGGTTTAATCCCACTGCAACAGAAGAAGTGTGGCAGCTTAACTCGACCGCATACCCTGCCAAAATACAGCATTTAAAGAGTTTGCCATATGCTGTAATAACTCAGTGAACAAATATAGCGAGACAATAGTTTTTTTGGTTTCTGGCATTGCCAATCACACTGTCTTGAATGACCCAAAAAATTTGAAAGTAAAAAGTACGATAGTGCAATTTCTTTCCAAGTTAAAAGAACTTGTCCTCCGTGTTTCCAGGAGGATTTGTAATTGAATGACACACGAATCCACATCAACACATGCACATGGACATTATAGAATCTGCCACATACATAAGCATCCTGTCTTGGTCAATTTTGATCCTCAATTCTTTCATTGCCAACACTTCTAAAACAATATCTTAGACGTTTCTATATAATGTAACAAGAAATGCGTTAGTACTACGAGAAAGGTACGTTATGTTAAAACTGGGCGATTATCAATTAATAAAAAGTTTCACGATTATTTACTATTTCTGAAAATGACTAAGAACCCAGAATCTTAGGTTTATTAATGTTTATGGCAAACCCGCAAACCCTCTTAAGATGTACTTAAAAATGCATCAACACCCTATGCATAATATAACACATTACTAGCGCTCAGTGGCTCAAAAGATCGGATTTTCCAATCAATTCCTCCTAGAGAATATTGGGGAAAATATCAGTACAACTCCTTTGCATTCAAACAAAGTCCAAGTTGACCTCCTATAAACTATACACTCCAAATGGGTCACCAAATCATAATAAATGATCATTTGGTTTTACTTCCTTTCTTTGTTTTATATAGAGAGAGCAACATTTTACCAATCAAATTTCATATTTTAACATTGTCATCTTGAAAATAATTCACTGCATGATCATGACAAGACAGAAATATCAAGTTCACACTCGGAAAAACCTCTGTTTTTCCATATACTTTGGACATGGGGGCAGCATATTTTCTTGTTAAGGATTTGGTTGTAAGACAATAAATATAAAAAAGGTTTCCTTTAAAGAGAATCAAGAGATTCCTAGGTAAAAAGATTTTCTTGTACTGAAATTAAACAATAAAAAAATGGGTTTATAAATTATCAAAATGCAAGAATTGCAAGCAAAACCCTTACTTGCAACGGATGATCACTGGGACAGGTTTCAAAGCCTTTGGTCCATTCCTAATGCCTCTCTTGTGTGGAGAAACCTGCACGAAGCATTTGTCAATGAGTACTCAAAGTGCGTAAAAGGGAAGCACTAACATGTCATCAAATAATTAACTTCTTTGGACCTTTTGGGCCTCAAAATGGTGATGTATATAAAAAATGAGTAGGTAAACCCATAGCTCTGTGGAGGATTAGATGTATTAGGAGAGGATATTTTTGCATGGATTTTTGGGGGTTCACAATACTTTTCGACTCACCTGACTCTCTTAGGAGTCTAATCGCCAACAACCTAGCAGGTGCTATAAATTGCAAGGCTCTCCAATGCACCAAAACAGAATAAAAAATGGTTTACTCTATAGCCATCCTATATGCTAAAGGAGCATAAAGGACGAGACTTGAAAAAGAACTATCTACATTAAATAGTTCCTGTACCACCTATCACCTGTACCACTTACCACTTACCACCTGTATACGAAGGCCCTAACAGAAGCCATGAGACCTTGGACACCAATATTCTATAGACACATTAGAGTATTTGTAATGCATTTTTTCAATAGTGTTTATGGGTAGTCTTGTATGTGAAGTCTACGTGAAAGAACTTGACATGCATCTACCTCTTTGACACAATCTTAGAAATGTTTGAATATCTTCTAGAGATATTATAGCAACTAAGATAGGATGTAATTAGGTAAATATATGTTGGAAATATCTGATTTGGACTTGCAAAGATGGGTATAAAATCAGATTTTCACCACAAACAGGCACCTCAAGCAAAAGCCACCACATGTTGCTGGTTATAACTTTTCTCTATGAGCCTTTTCTTAACTCCTAGCAACTATTCACGACCCAAACGCTCCAAACTCACATCTTAAGCTTTCTATGTTGGTTCCAAGTGCAAGAGAATGCAAAGGAAGAAAACAGAAGTAGAATTCAACGAGTTGAACCTGAAATTCTGGATAACTTCATAACTTCGAAACTCATATTTCGATATACATTTAACTAAAAACCATAACCCAAACTATTTAAAAAGTTTGAAATGATGATGTCGTTATCAAATGAGGAATGGAAGAAACCGAAACACAAAAATAATATCTCATTTTTTGTTTCTTCTTTTTATTTCTTTTCTTCCAGTTCATAGAAGTAAAAACACACAGAAATCGAAAAGCTAAATTAGAGATTGACGGCAGCCGTATTCTCCAAATCAATCTACTACTGGAGAAATTTCATCACAATCAAGCATTTCTGCCACCAAAACCAAGGGGAAAACCCAAATTCGAGAAAAAATTAAATGAATGCAAGAGACAATCACACAAACGCCATTAACAAAAAATACAATTTACTAAACGCTAAACCCTTATGAAGAAAAAACTATAATACAGCATCATACAATCCAAATTCGGAGCTATCATAAAAACGAAAATAAACTAGCTAAAAAGTGATGTCTGAAATAAACTGATTACTCTTTCAGTGACTTATATAAGCAAAATTAAATCTTTGGAAGAAACTAAAAACTACCTTCCTTTTGGGGACAGCCATAAGCTCCATCGAGCCACCTAAAAATGACCAATTCGGAAATACATCTTCGATCTCATTTCTGTATTGATGTTCTGGGAAACCCAACGGCGATGACGCGTGGTTGATGGTGGTACCAAACGGCGGCGGCGGCGGCGGCGGCTGGGCTATCGCGTGCGCCCATCGCCGGAGGCATCCTAAAGTCCACCCCGTTCTCAAGGAGGCGCATTTTAGGGTCGCTACCCTTAACGCCATTTTAGTTTTCACTACGTACGGCTGAGCTCTGAACTCTGTGGAATCAAGAGAGAGGGAGAAATTTCAGCAGTAGCGCTGTGGAGAAGCCATAACTGAGCCAAATTAAATGGGACTTGACATACAAATCCACTGATACAGATGGGCTTAAAACTAGGCTTTAAGATGTTGGGCCTTAGATGCCGATCCCTCATTTTTTTGTCAATTTACAAAAATACCCTTAAAAATAATAGTCTATTAAAAATCAAATAAAAAGTATTTTAGAAGTAGAAAATACTTTGTAAAATTAGTTGTTACTTTTTTTTTTTCAAAAATTAAATGTCACATTTTTATTAAAAAATGACATACAATATCAGTTTTACTAAAATGTGACATTTATCACTCAAAAGGTGAGAGAAATTTGTAGAAAATGACATGAAAGAAAGTAAAAAATACTGTGTAAAATCTAGTTCATTAAAAAAGTGACGCAATGTTACTTTTTTTAAGTTAACTGTCACTTTTTTATATATAATATCACTTTTTTTAAAAAGTGATGTTTGTCATTCAAAAAAGTGATGAAATTTTTTTTTTTTAAAAAAATGTGACTTTAAATTAAAGAAAAAAGTGACACTGAAAAAGGTAATTGAAATTCAAAAAAATTGACGTACACTAAAAAGTGATAAAATATCAATTAAAACATTGAAATCAGTTCAATAAAATGACAAATATAAAACAAGTGACCCAACCATGATCAAATAGTAGAACACATTCTAAAAGCACCCGATTTTCTTCCACATACATAATCAGAATCCAAACAGAAAAGCATAATAAACTCTCTAAAATAGTATATATTTGGAGGAATATCAATAGGGTTTGAATAAGTTAAATTTCACTCACTTGGAATGGAATATCCATGAGGATTATATGAGGGAATGGGGATTGATGTCATCTGATCTCAATATTTTTTGTAGTTTAATGCCTCGTTGGAGCTTGGTAAAACACTCAAACAGAGCTCCTCTTGTGTTGATCAATTTTTCAGTTGAAAATACCATACAATCCACGTTCTAAAGTTTGCATCTCATTGTTCTTTTTCAGGCAACTTAAAATTTTTTGACAATGAGAACTTTTAAGTTTTTGATCTCCAAATGACCACAAACACAATTTGTTCAGCGTGGCAGAGTTTACTCCAAATAGTTTCTTGCTTTCTTAAAATGAGAAATCTGAATCCTAATATTTTTCCCAACTAGAAAGTGAAGCAATTTTCATTTTTATACAAACTTAACCCTCAATAACGCAAAACTTCACGGAGTACTTTGACGTGGCAGATATTTATCGATGTCAGAAACATTTTCCGGTGGGAAATTTGATCAACATCTCAAGAAAGAGGAACTGAAGATTCCATAGCTCAAAAACTTATAATCGAACATCGCCTCCCTTCCATGGCGGATCTCTTACTTCAAGGCACTCTCCAGTTCTATATTTACAATTTTATGCATATGTTTTAAGCTTCCACGACTATAAGTTGATTTTTTTGATAGATTGTCCAAAGTTGCGGGAAAATAGGAAGGAAAACGCTTTCACCCATGAATTGGCTATAATTCATATTCCTCTGTGCTTGTGTTAAGGGACTTGGGAGTAGGGCTGGACAAAAACCAGTCCGAACCAATCAAAGATACAACCCAATCCAATAAATTAAAAAATATTAAAAAGAAAATTAGTGATTAAAATAAAAAACCTAAAACATAATGATCAAATTCCCCTCTGCCTCACGTCTCTTCTACCTCTTGTCTTTTCTACCTCCCATTGCTACTTGTGCCTCAACTTCTCGACTCGATATTTTGACGCGATTTTTCTAATTACTTAGATTGAAGAATGAGATTTTGTAATGAGTTTGAATGATTTAACATTTTTAGTATTTAGATTGAATTCGTTTTATTCAATATGTATAATGTGCATGTATCCAATATGTATTTAGATTGATTTAATATGTAATTAATTTGATCATGATATAATCTATTTAATATGTTTTACAATATTTTTACTTTATATTGTTCTATTGGAATGGAATTTAATCCCACATACCATTGATCCAACTTTAATCGATTTAAGGCCTTTCAAATCACTTTTTTTAATGTAACTGAGATTGATCCAAATTGAAATGGTATCAAACTTTAAAAAAAATGTTCAAATTCAACGAAAAATATACCAACCATTGAGCTCATAAAAAATTGTTCAACTTGAATTGGACTCAAGTCCAAACCAATCAACCCAACCCAAATCAATTCGAGTTTGGTCGGTTTGGATTGAGTTTGATTTCAACCATGAATGTGTTGGTTTCAGTTTGAATTATTGTCAAATCGAACACGTTGAATTGGGTTTGAGTTGGACTCAAAACCAATTCAATTCAACCCAACCCACGTGCCAGCCCTACTTGGGAGGGGGTTTTATAATGTATTAATTACGTTCTTAAAAAATTTAATTAGTTAATTGGGTATTAATCAATTTAATTATTTTTTTAGGGCATTGGGCTTGCCCTTTTTTATAGCACGGTCCAGTTAAAATGCCCATCCCAAAAGTCCCATAATAAACTCGAGTGACCAAATCTTGTCCTCCGTCTCTAATCTCTCCCCTCTCCACCGAATTTTGCAGACTAAACCAGATTACAATCGCCATCCGCCCATTCCGTTCACCTCTCCCGGCCACAAACATCCAAGCTCCTGCCGAGCATATTAGGTGAATCGTTTTATCTTTTCTTTCTAATTCCATTTTTTGGCTGCAACTTCAATAAGTAATTAAGTATGAGCGATGAATCTTTACAGTTTTTTGTTGCCTCCAGATTTCGTCTTTGATGAATCTCTATGTTTTTGTTCTATAAGTAATTAAGTGTGAGTGCTGCACTTTGGATCTTTTTGAATACTTGAAAATTAGTTCAGGCTATAAGGTTTAACTTTGATATTTGAAACAAGATATGTATCAAGAACAAATACAATATTTATAATTTTTTTTCAGCCCCCAATATATCGTTCTGGGTCTGCAACACTGTATGATCCCTTTTATCTGTTCTTCATGTTCCCCTTTATCATTTGGTAAATTATGTTGTCTGTAAAATTTGATTTTGTTTTCATTTACAGAGAGAATTCACGTTCAGCTATGTCGTATATGAGAGGAGATTTACTATCAAAAACCCGAAAACTAGTCAAAGGGTTAGCCAAATCCGAACCTGTCTGGCTTAAAGCCATGGAAAAGTATGTATTTATTGTTGTTGCTAATTCTTTACTATGGTCTTGTAATCTGTGCAAAACTCTTATGGTTATTGTAGTTAATTTATTACAATTATAAAATTCAGAGCGCCACCAGCTACATTTCCTCGTGCCGAGAATAAGCTTAAGCCCATAAGCTTGCCAGAGGATGTTTACATCAGTAAATTCTTTCAGAAGCACCCAGATTCAAAGCACGAAGATACTATCAAGTAATTTCTTTAATCTATTTTGTGTGTCCTTTTTAGTGTTATCTACAAAATGATTTTAAGTTTGAATTGTGCTGTGTTGTCCTTAATATTTTTTATTGTACTCTTGTTATATTAATGAACTAGAAAAGGAAAACGGTACGTATTTAATTTCGAGTGTAAAGCTATTGTTAGAAGTGCTTTGACATCGTTGTTACTAAAGCTAAAGCTAATATGCATTTTTGTTGTGATGATTCTCTAGCCATTTGAGATGACACGTTATGGTTTAAGTTACTTAAGAAACAAATCTCTGCTTATTCTTGGTCTCGTTTAGTTTTGGCTTTTGCATGCTGACGAGGTTTTATTTGTTGAGCAAGTGTGTAGATGTTGGGATTAAGTTCAGAGTAATTTAACTAAGCTTGAATTCGATTCCCTTCATAGCTATTGAGTGCTTTATATGTTGTGAGAGTACAACTATTGAGACCTTTTCACTAATTTAAAATTGAGTAGATTTATGGTTTAGACTATCAGGCTATTTCCGTGAATAGTTTTTCATCACTTGTTTCCTAGCAGTGCTAATGAAATTTACTTTGAATGTGCTCAACAGTTTAATATTTTCTCTTGAGATTTGTAGGTGACCTATCAATTTTAATGTTTCAAATTTTCAGTTTTACCATTCCAAAGGTGTTAGTAAATACCAAATCTTTTTAATTTCTCAAGTAACACCTGAGTAACTAGATAAGTGGATGGCATTGATAATCACCACTAACAATTGGAAATTACTCATTTCAATTTCTTGCATGCCCACTACTTAACTATTATGTTTCAATGTAACCTGTCACGTAAACACACAACTTGATTTTACTAATGTAGCAAGCTGTAAATAGATGAGAATGCCAATCATCAGAAGAGTTTTGTATGTAGTGATGAAACTAATTCAACGTTAACAGCCACTTGAGGAAAATTATGTCATCCTGAATTGTGATGAATCATTCTAATTGAAGATTGGAGTTTTACTCAGAATAAAGAATCACATACTAATTCACAACATTGTATCTTTTGGGATTTGTAAGTGGAATAATTGTGATTTTGCTAATGAATCTCCTGCCACCACCCAAAATCCGATAGGAGAGCTGTACATGTATATCACTTAGCTGCAGGCATATTTAGTAATCATGGCCCCAATATGCACTAAACCTCAGAATCTGCAGCTTCATCTCACATTTAAGGTTGGTAAATTTTAAATAGATTCATTGAAGAATCCACACATTCACTTTTTGATATAGTATGACAATCAAGATTCATTGAAGCATATTACTTGATTAATTGGAGATAAAAAATACAAAAAGCAAGCACGTGTTGTCTTGGAGATATACGAAGGGGGCGTTTAATAAAACTGAAATCTGAACACTGAAGTTTAAAGTTTTTGAACTTAATTAAGATGCTGTATTCTGAAAACTGAAGATTTAGTGTCAATTTTCTAAATTCAAGTGTTGAACTTGATTGAATTCTGAATATTTCTTCTTTATTTTTCACTTTGTTTAATTGTTTCTGCATTAGTTAAACCGACACATAATTATTGATAAATGATCTTTGTACATTTTTCAAACCTTGGAGAGGTGATTGAATGAGAGCCTTCTGGTGCTTTAGAGAGGGAGGGAGATATCGGAAGGATATTGTTTTGGAATGAAGTTGTCTGCCTAGTCTCTTATTTATAAACTTAATCACTTAACCTATATAGCATTAAATTTTATTAATCCCATAAAGATGAAAGTTTTGGCCTCCTAGTAGTGATACTTGTGATTTTAAGTGGCACCACTTTTGCATCATAACAACACTGAACTTAGGATGCAACATCTTCAGTTTCAGTTGCTCAATAATGTTACTGAACACCCCGTAAGTGAGTTCAAAGTTAATGATGAGGATTCACTCGCTTTTCTAGTTTGATAGACTAGCTTATTGCTAATACATAAAATAAATAAACAAATAGAATTCGATTTCCTGAACATGCTGTCTTTGAAAGTTAATTGCTCTCTATTATCTTTAAAATCACTTTACAAATTCCTCTATGTATGGGATCAGCGCGGTTAATTTTCAGATAAAATTTTTTTGTTTATGTGATGTCATGCTTTTGCACTATGGTTAGGGATTTTTATTGCTGATATTGAAATTTGCAAGTCAATAACGAGACACATGCTGTAACAATAATACTCAGCCAGTAATACTAGAAACCAAAACTGGAGTGATCTAAATTTACCGTGCAGAATCTTGATTAAAACAGTTCATAGGTTGTGAAGAAGCAAAATGAAACCCCTTCACTGTGCTGGTGAAAGCTAAAATGGAGAGAAGCAAATGGTGTTATCATCTGACAGGAAGGAAAAAAATGTTTATTGAGCTTAATAGATTTATAATTTATGTTTCCCGAGCTGAGAATTAAAAAATTCGGTTAAATTTGTATTTCCAAATTGCTTATCAAATCATTTCATGTTTCAACAGGATTAGTGGTTTTGACCCTCCTCCGGCTCGTGTATTTGGCTGGCGAGTTCTTGAGTTGAAGGAGCAGGGCGTCAGTGAGGAGGAAGCTATGGCCATGGCAGATGTATGTATTTTTCCTTGCCAATTTAAATTTTTTAGGCCTTGTCTTATTTGATCTATCGCTTATGTTGCAAGACAAGATCAAGAACTTGTAAATGGACCTCCATTTACTGCCTGACCTTAGGGTTACATTTGTTGTAGATGGAATATCATGCTCAAAGAAAAGCCAAAAAGAAAGCATATGCTCGTCTGAAGCAAATTGCAAAGCTTCAGGGGAAGAAACCACCACCAAATCCATATCCTAGTGCTATCAAGGAGATACAGGCTGAGGAAAGAAAGTTTGTCCATGATCGGTTCCATGATCCCAGGATATTTGAAATTGTTCAGAAACTGAAAGTGGAGAGGGCTGCATTTTTGCAGGACAGAAGCAGTTCTGGTCGCTTTTGAAATGGTAATGCTCGTTCAGGACTAGCGTAATTGTTAGTAGTTTGAAGCTGATTTCAACTGTGCTCATTATCGATAGGCTGTGGATATCCCTCGCTTAGTCAGGGACAAATTTTCGATAGTAAGTAATAAAAATTAATTAACTTCTAGCGTGACAGATATTTGGAAGAATGTTGTTATGCCAGAAATTATTCAAAAATTCTTATTCGGATTGACACGATTATCTCCTGAGTAAACGGTCTTAAACAACCAGTTTGCAAGATTTGTCACCCCAGTGCATAGGGACACCTTATTTTCATGGAACACTGAACAGCCCGTTTGGCAGATTTTTAGTAGTGGAAATTACACAAAACTCTACTTTTCAAAATCTATATTCAAAAATCAGATCACAACTTTATTTATACAAAAATCAGATATTTTATTTATA
>CADEPD010075121.1:0-11288 GCA_902829195.1 Fraxinus dipetala | reverse complement strand
CTCCACCTCCCAACCCAACACCAACACAAACATGGTTGTACACAACCAGAATGTCACACACACAGCCATAAGATTGTACTACCCCTGCCACCACACTTCTCTACAACATAGTAACATACAAATCCACAGAAACACACAAATCAACATTCAAACACTTACATTCTCGATATGCAAATATTGGTAATATATTTGCACAAATTGGGTCAAATATTTCAATCGCGTGATGATCGCAGGAAAGATTTTCTGTTTAATTATTTTGCCTTTTAAATGTGAAACTTATGCTGAAGTTCATAAATGAGATAGTGATTGTTTACTGCAATTAAGTGCACGATTGGGAAAGAAGGTAGGCACTAGGGTAGGGCCTGGAACGATAAAGAGGAGAGAGGAGAAGCTGGTAGGTTTAAGAGAAGAGGATGGAGAGGTTCAGGATGCGGTTGTAAGAAGAGAGGGGGAAAACCAAGTTAGGTGAGGAAGAAAGAAAGGAGAATTTGGGTACTTGTTCCTTCATTTGTTTTTCGATTTTTCTAGTTTTTTTTCTACCATATCAATTTTTTTATTGTTCTAAAAAGCTTTAGATGAAGTGAAATTTGTACTTTATATTTTGACTTCTTATACTATGTCAGTGTTATTTCTATTTTTGCAGCTTTCTTCTAGCTGGAACCTCCAAAACCGAATCCTTGGAATGTAAGTTTGTTCTTGACTACAATATAGACACATTTTATATACATTTGATTCATATAACGTCAACATTATTATAAATATTGTGTCTAGAGGCTGCCTTATTATGGATTTGCTTTAAGCAATGAGGAAACCAAAAGAAATTCTGCAATTTCAATCCATGGGTAAATTGTTAAATTACATGATTCTGGTTTAGATTTCAGGTTGAACTGAACAGAATGTGGTGTTTTTCAATCTATCTGAGGTTAAATACCATTCCAATTCCAAAAAGGAGCCAATTGTCGCCTAAATGTAGTTTCAGAGCTTGATAATAAGCCCAGGGCTGTTATCTAAGAGCCACTAGTCAGCCTGGCCTAATGCTCAAATATCCTAAATCTGAACCCCTTCATGTAGATAGCATTAGATACCGAAAAGATGATTAAACCATTCAACATTCTGAACCTAGTGATTGTTGTATCTTTCATCAAAAGTCATCATTTTATTTTGCCAATCATAAAAAATTAAAAGATATACAAGCTCATCCTATATTGTGTAAGTCTACAAGAGGCCACGAACAAGTCTCCCACAACAATCTGTTCGTCCAATATACATGAAATTTTTAAGAAGTCAACGAGTCTCCGAGTAACATCCCCATTCTTGAATAGAGGTGCCCATACAAGGTCACCAGATAATCTTGTCAATCTGTAGTTTACTTGTCTTGGAACCTTTTCATCATGTAAGGGGGTCCTACAAGTACGATGTTAAATTTAACCAATAAAAAGAAACATGCATATGGCACCTTTGATGCACTTGATGACAACATCAGAAGCAATAAGTCAAAGGAAACTTGTCCCAGACTATGCAAAACTAACCTCGTCTCCTCGTCCTTGAGTATTCTGATCCATGGTAGTTAGTTCTTGATGTGAAGAAAATTGAATGTAAACATTTCTTCCCCTATAAGCAATCAAGATGTAAGTCATTAAAATAAACTATATAAATCAGGAAACACAAGAATCGTAAAAAAAAAGGCCTATAATGGAGTTCCCCATGTAATTAAGAAAAATTAGTATTTATCTGTTGTGATACCTAATACTAGGTTGAACATTCGTATAGAATTGCAATGCATTAACAGCTGAAAGAACATCTTGCATTTGGAGGAGGGCCTGACATGTTAGAAAAAAATGGAAATATCACGAATAAATAACTTTTATCCAAACATTGAAGTAAAATTTCTCAGCCCATATGTTCGTAAAAAACCTGATTCTTGGCACGAAGCATTACAAGCTTCGTGATGACTCCAAATGGCTGGAATAGCTGAAGCAAGTCATTCTGAGGGGAAAAAAAACATAGAATGGTATTTGCAACTGAAAATAAGAGATACTGTATATATAAATTTAACCGAAGAGCAGTACATGTTACAAAAAGGCTTAGAAATACAATATTTACAACGATTATGGCGTCAAGGTTCTCAAACTTAGAGATAGCTTTGATGAAGATATAATATCGAGATTTTGCTAAAAAAAAATGGATGAAATTTTTGAATGATGCTTCTTCAAACAATTGAATCATATACTTCTAAATTTTTTCTTGTCATCATAGCACAATGCAGATATATAAGTACTTAATCTGCAACAGGTAGCATTCAACTAGTCCAAATAAGTTATCTAATTGTAATAACACATTTCTTACAATATACAGAAAAACAATAACAAATTAAAGGGTAAAACGAGAAATAGTGTATAAAAAGATCATCACATGGTAGAATTAAATGGATTTGAGATAGGAATTAGACTTACAGTAGGTTGACATGTTTTAGAAGAATAGTTTATTAATGTCGCTAGAATGTATCTTCTAAACATAAAATTAGATAAGACAACAAAACGAGGAGTTTAGGAAGACATGGGTTGTTCATTTAGATAATACCTAATCCAGATGAAATCTTAATTAGAGAAGATTTGAATGTCGTGCACGGGAAAAAACTTGGATGAAAGAGCAGATGAAGAATTTTGGATTTGGAGATCAAACTGAAGAGATCAACTCTTATTTTGAACTTTGGATGACTCTTGATTTTGGTGCTACTGAAAATGTGCTTCAATAAAAGCAAAGTTGTTGCTAGCGGCGAAGAAATTCTCGTTACAAATCGTGGCATGGAAAAGAATGGAGGATGCAGGACTTCGAATGGACCGCCTTACCACATAACGTGGGTTAGTGGTTCTTGTCTTCTTGATGTGGTTATCAAAAATAAAAAATAAAAACCAAAAAGGTTTGTATCCACTTAACAAGATGGTAACCTATATAGTTAAATGCAATTAGCTTTTAAAGAATTTTTTGGACAATGAGATAAATTAGATTAACTTGATCTGGAATGGGGACTAGTTGCATTAGGAACTTAGCAAAAAAGGTATTAGGAGAATTGAAGGAAAGAAGCCACCAAATAAGGAAACACGGTGGTGGACAGAGAACATTCGAAAGCATATAAGAATTGTATAATTAAGAAAGTTCTTTAAAAGATGTCTCTGACCAAAGAAAAAAGGGAAGCGAGAACAAAGCCAAGTGCATTAAAATAAAAGTTATACAATTTTTGCTTCATGAATGAGGCCACTGACCACACAAGATTGTAGATTGTTCAAGAAATTCTTTAATCAAAGGCAAATCATGGATCTCTAAAACTCAATTTAAGAAAGATGTTAACTTGGCCAAAAGAATTTGGATTTTGGGAGAGAGAAACCTATAAAACAATTAGAGAGATACACAAGTAGTTTTTATACTCCTTATTCTTATGGCTAATTATATTAACACCACAGTTTTTAATATGTGCACCAATATTTAAATCGCTATGGAGTTCTTCGAAGATTGAGGATATTCAATGCAATTAAAATGTGGTGTATTTAACAAAAATTGTAGTGTGAATATAATTACCCTATTCTTATAGCAGGAGCTACTGAATGCACAAATTGTACTGTACAACAATGACAAAATAATCCAGGGGTGATGCTTATGAACCACAGACTCAAATTCTTTTATAGTTACTTCATTTTCTTTCAGTATCTACAGAGATTATCAGAATATAAAGACGAAAATATTTCCAAACACATATTTTACCTCCGAAATTTCATGTCCAACATTACGAACATGAACGACTTTTGAAGGCTCTGCCATTATCAACCTGAAATTGGAGAATGCTCAATAAAGATGATATTGAGGTGTCTTTGTACAGCCATGTAACAAGAAGTAGCAACCATCAAGTAAAATAAAGCTGGTGCAGGGAAAAATGAAAAAATAAAAACAATTCAATAAAGGTGAAACTTCTAAAATGTGCAAACCAGTCAACATCAATGTATTTCATTTTCAGTCACTAAGTGAACTGCACGCTACATATGAACTAGGAATTAAATACATGAACAGAACTACATAGAAATGCAGCTATTAAACCGAATCTCGTTTTTGAGAATTCATGATATTTTCACATAATCAATCCAATATAACCTGAAGACGCAAAAACTAACTGCTGGGACGCATAATATTTTAGCTGTTTTATTTCAGGTATCATATGAGCTCCATGACGTTGTGCATCAGTACATCGAGCTTTAAAAAAAAAACCATTTATAGAGGTTCAAGTGTCCCCCTCATCCACCCAGAATCATCGCAAACAAATTTATAATGGAAAGCTCGTTGGACAGCAAAAGATTGTCACCTTTTTCTCTCTAAAAATACTGCCACTCTACAATCCAGCTTTGTAAGAAAAACAGAAAATAATCAGAGTTCGATTAATCAATCGCAAATCCAAGTGTAGGTAGGCTACCCTCGTGGAACCTTAATCAAAGCAAAATGATATAGCAATAACTACACAATCATATTGAATGCGTAAAAAAATTAAATAATTACCTTCAGAAAACGAAGAACCGAGACAACAGAGAAGCAATCCAGAGAGAGTAAAATGAGGATTTGAAGAGTAGGGTTTGCGATATTTTCTGCGAGACTTCACCAGTTTGTTACGTTTATACCCCTGAAAATACTCGAGTAGGTCAAAGCTACTAAGTGGAAACTCGAAATAATAGGGGTATTTCAGGAATTCAACCATAATGAGAATTCTATATAACGGTGCAAAAGGCCTATGTAGAGTTTCTAACGCACTGCTTGATCTTATCTGAGCAGCGGCTGTGGAGGCGGCGGCGATTGGCGGGGGGAGATTTGGGTTAATGATTGTGAAAAAAGATGCTGCCCACCGCGCTAAAGTAATAGCGGAGGCTGCCGGACGCTCAGATTTCTTCACAATTCGTTAAGTCAGTATCACCCGGAGCCCCCTTTCACAGCTTGTACTGCGATGAAGACTGCCCGCCGTCGGAGCCTGTGGCGATGATGGATACGCGGGCTTTTCCTAAAACTATGGTAATTATTGTCTTTCATGTGTATTAAAGTGGGTAGATTCCATGTTTCCGAAGCATACATGAAAACTGGTTTTGCCAGATCCTGATTCTGGTAACTTAGTTTGTCACTTCAAGTCAAAATAATAATCTTGATCTTGAAATGTAATGAAATCAATGACAGCGAAGGCTCCCCAATCTTATTTTTTGAGCTCTAACATTTACAAATTTTTTTTTCTAAACTAACCTCCTTTTCATAGTGCAAAGTTTGAGATTTTCCACTGATTTTTCAGTCGCAGCTTCAAGTTTTAATGAAGCTGTAGGCAATCAAAGCTTTATGGAGTTATTTTAAATGATACCGCGAAACATATTAGAATCTTACTTAACTTTTTGCTTTTGTTTGAAATGATTGTTATAATTCCTCTGCTGAACTCGGAAACTCTCCTACCATGTGAATGTATTTTGGATCTGCAAGAATCTCACCCAAACACGAATAGTTCATTTGTTTGGGATGCTCTACTGGCTTAAATCTGAATGATGCTAGCTTTTTGAAGTTATTTCAAATTATACAACAAAACAAATTTGCTTGTTATGCATATTCTTGCTTCTGTAATAAGTTTTTGTGATCATTAACTTTGGCTTTTTCTTTGAAAAGATTGTTATTATGCCTCTCTGGGTTTGTTAAAACTTTCACTCTGTTGGCGGTTCCTGTGGATATATCAAGATGCAAGCTTACTTGAATCTCACCCATTCATAGAATAGTTCATTTTGGTTGGGATGATATATTGTGCTACCGGTTGCAGAACAAATTTGCTTCTTATGCATATTAGGTTCTTCCCTTGTGATGCCATGGTTCCTTAACTTGTGGCTTTGCATTTGTTAATTTATATGTTATTAGTCGCACTCTCAGTCAATCTAAATTCCACTTGCACAAGCAGTGCAAAGTGCAAAATTGTCAGTTTCAGCTTATTTGGGATTTTAAATGGAAGCACAATTCTCTCTTCTGTGTCCCCTCGTACTGCTTGACCTATCCTGTGGATATATTTTGGCTTCTTGTGTTTTACTCATTATCTCACCTCATCATAGACTAGTGGGCTAAATGCATTAACGGTTATTAAACTTTCAATGAACAAGCAATCATGTCACTCATCTTTGATTTTGAGCAATTAGGTCACTCAACTTTCATTTGTGTACAAATGTGGCCACTTCATCTATTACCAATTTACCATTAGTTTAACTAATGATGATGTGTGTGAAGAACGAAAAAAGATTGGCAATGACCTTTCTTGAAATATGTTATTTAATGAGTTAAAAAAATGTATTTTTTGTTGGAACACTATTTAGCAGCTCCATTCTCTAAAAAATTATTTTTCCCTAAATTCAAATTCAAGATTTGAACTCATCTTACCGCTGTTAGATTTTTATCGCATCCCAAGATTTGAATATAAGATGTCTTATTAGAGACTTAAGTTGAATTACAGTACCAATTAGACAAGTTTTTCATGAGATAAATATCTTGAACTTGAATCTTGGGGAAGCGATAAAAATCTGTAAGGGGTAAGATGGGCTAAGCTCTCCCAAAGTAGACATTATATAATGATATTATAGCTTGAATACGAGTCGTGGGTCGTTACAAAAAAAATGCGTATTTTTTTGTAATGACCGGGGTCTCGTGTTTGATCTTTTTTTATATATTATTTGTTCTAGGAGAGTATCCGTCCTCTTATTCCTTCAAAGATTTCTATCACATTCCTAGGATTCAAACACATGACCTCTTCTTAAGAGATATTTAAGTTGAATTCTGATACAATTGGCAAATTGTCCAATTGATATTTTCCCACATTATCCAATATTAAAATTTATGAAACATCTCTTCACAAGTGATTAGGAAAACATTGGATGATGTTGTCTTTGTTGTCAAAAAATGGACCTCCAAATTCCAAAAGGAATTATTCACCAGGAAATTCATATCTCAATGTGATCATTGCAACCTTGTTGGACATACTACTGAAAACTATCATCATCTTTAGTGTGATCATTGTGGCTACAAGGATCATACCATCGACGTCTGTGCAAACTCAAGCTAAGAAATGTTCAAAGGGATAAGAGAGGTCCCTCAAAACTCTTTTTCGAGAGCTGATCATGTGGATTCCAAATCTGAAAAAGTTGAAATGATCCCTTCTTCCTGCAGTCTTACCATTGATCAATATCATGATCTGCTTGAATTCATTTATTGAACATTTTGGGTATTCTTCCTAGCTCTCCCATATCGTGTCAATCAAGTAACGGTAAGTAATCTTTTATGTATTCTTCCTAGCTCTCCCATATATGGTGAGGGTATTCGATGTATCTTGACATATGAGCCACTGAACACATGGTTTGTTCATCTCAATTTTTTAATCGTTACCATACTTGTCACCAATCATTATGTCCCTTTACCAAATCATGCCCTTGCACAAGTAACACATATAATTCATTTTTCTTCTTTATAATGTGTTTTGTGTTCTTTCCTCAAACTCAATTTAATATCTGTAGCAAAATTGACTCAAATCTCTTCATGTTATGCAACCCTTACCGATAGCCTTTGTTTTGTATAGGACCAACATACGAGGAAGACAGTTGGGATGGGAATTGAGTAAGCTGGACTCTACTATACTTCGAACGATGTTGGATGTCGTGTCTTCATTGCCACTACTACTTACACCAATCCTCATCTTTAGCACCAATGCCTTGGTCATCCTCCAATAAAAGCGTGCAAGGCGTATATCTTTGTGCTCAAATCCTATTAAATCTCAATTTGTCAACGATTGTTCTATTTGTCCAGTTACTAAACAAACTAAGCAACATTTTCCTTCCAATTCTATTAATACAAAATCTTGTTTTAAGTTAATTCATGTAGATATTTGGGATGGTTATTATTATCATGTTCCAACTTTACAAGGGGCAAAATCTTTTCTTCCTAGCTTAGATGACTTTTCTTGATGTACTCTTGCTTACAAAATCTAAAGCTAGAAATTGTTTATTTACCTTTATAAACCTTGTAGAAATCCAATTTGAGTCTTGCATTAAAATCATTCATAGTGATAATAGCCTGAATTTGCCATTCCAAACACGTATCAGACTAAAGGAATCATTCATCAAACTAGTTGTGTCTCGACTCCACAACAAGAATTACTCGATGTAGCTCGTGACCTACTTTTCCAAGCCAACCTTATCAAAACATTTGGGGGGTGATATTACCCTTATCGACAGTTACGTGGTCAATCGTACCTCAACCCCTGTTCTTCATGGAAAAACACCATTTGATGTTATATTTCACAAAAGACCCACTTATGATCATTTACATATATTGGGTTGTTTATGCTTTGCCTCTACACATCACAACAAACCAAGCAAATTTGATGCTCATTCTCGTCTTGTGTTACCGAAGGTTATCGAGTATATGATTTAGCCACTAGAAATTTTCATTTCTCAAGATGTCATTTTTTCATGAACATATCTTACCTTGTGCTTTCATTACTCCCATATCCACTTCACCTTTCACACCCAACTCTTGGGAACCAACCAACATGGCTATTTTACTTGTCGCATCGCCCACATTTTTTGTCAATGTACCAGCAAATCCAATTCTGCCTATCGCAGAGTCATCCTCTCCTGCCATGGCGCCATCAACTCTGCACATTCAATACTTGAAGTCATCCACCACGTCACCAACTTTGCCCGTTGTGACACTTTTAGACCCCAATTCCCATGTACCACTGCGACCGGACTTTTTTTTTAGATGTAGCGACCTTAGACATTGCCATCGCGGCATAGCCTTACTCTTCATCTGATTCTCCTACACCTGAGACCGGAATCCAATGACCTATACGAACACCAAACTATCCTCAACAGTATCATGTAGAAGCTTCTTTGCCCACTTTCTCCCTACTGTCATCTCACTCGCTGTTGACTGCTTCCACGGTATTCTTCACCCTTTGTCTCATGTTCTTACTTATGCTAGACTTTCTCCTTTCCATCGTGCTTTACCTATTTCCATTTCAGCTCTCAAAGAACCTACCTCATTTGCCTAAGGCGTTAAAGATCCTATATGGCATCTTGCCATGGACAAAAAAATTTGTGCTCTCCACGATAATGGCACTTGATCTCTTCAACATTTGCCTTCAAATAAGAACCACGTAGGTTGCAAATGGGTCTACAAGATTAAATTCAACCCTGATGGCACTGTTGCCTTCAATTAAAGCATGCTTGGTTGCGAAAGGTTATAGTCGATTGAAGGTTTTGATTATCATGAGACTTTTGCCCCCGTTGTCAAGCTAGTTACTGTTCACCTACTCATAGCTGCATCTTCCATGAATTGGCACATTTGGCAACTGGATGCTAGCAATGCTTTCCTACAAAGAGATCTGGAGGAAGAAGTTTACATGTCATTGCCTCTTGCTTTCGGACGAAAATGGGAGACAAGCATATGCAAGCTTCACAAATCTTTGTATGGGTTTAAGCAAGCTTCTCGTTAATTATTCATCAAGCTACCCAAAGTCCTCACCCTTGCAAACTTCATACAATCTAAATCAGATCACTCCTTATTCGTGCTCCAAGATTAACGGGGTTGAGTCTCATAAGGAATCGAATAGTACGTTTTGTTTGTTGGTATTCTTGCAATTTCTTTGCCATGTCACCATCACAAGGTGAAACAGGACTTAGAGCATCATGGGCATCCCACAACCCTTTTAATTTTGTGTAATAGTCACCAATGCTCATGTCTCTTTGAATGCGCTCATGGATTTTTAGTTCAACATGAAAAAGGTGCACACTATTTGCATGAGGGAAACGCTATTTCAATTCCTAGATCTTGAAGGCACTGTCATTGTACATCACACTCTGAGTATTGTTTGGTGAAATGGTGTTGAGATCCAACCCTTGACGAGGAGATTGTAATGAGTCCATTGCTTGTGTTCATTGGTGGATGTTTCTGATGGTTTTGTGATAGATCCGTCTATAAAACCATCCTTGTTCTTGGTGATGAGAGCTATGAGCGTGGCATGACCTCAAAGAGGATAATTGCCTTATGTCAATTATTGAGTAACAAGAACCAAACCTAGTTGTTCAGAATGATGGAGATAGAAGGGATCGCTTAGATCGTCATACATGTTGCTAGAGGTCGGAAGCTAAAGAATGAGGCTTGGAGTTCAGTGGGCCATGGAGATTTCAAAGCTCTAATACCATATAAATCTCCTATGGCAAGATATGTGAAAACTTAAAGAAGGAAAACGAAATTGGAGAAGAATATATCTGTGTTGAATAATTCGATGCGTGATAATAGCAACTTTTCTTACTTAGCTAGAATCTTGATTCTTATTAGATAAGGAACCAACTTGTTATGAACAACCATTTTTAATTCACTTCAATGTTTATTCACATTCTTTTTCATATTAAGGATCCCTTTGGTAGTTATTTGAAAAGTCAAAAAGTTTCTTCTTTATTTAAGAAGTTGTTTTTGAATTTCTTCGGATAATTTTTTTGAAAATGAAGCCTATTAAAAGAGTTTTTAACGAAAATGAACACTTCTTGTTGGGAAATTATTAAATTTGTCATGTGAGCCGAAATATGTAATTAACTGTGTGTAAATGCTATTTTAAAGTTAAGCCAAAAATTAAAGTGATCTAATAAAGAATTAAGTGATTGGATTTTGTGTATCTAAATAAAGTGTTGGTCGAACTATATGTGTAGAGATCGGATTCATTAGAGTTTATATTTGATGATGGGCCGAATACGTATGGAAACTATATATAAGGTTATGATCCCCAATTCATATGTGTATTCTCATTCTTTGTGTCATCTCATCAACACAAGAATACAAGAGAAAGCATATTGAATAAGAAGATCCATAAACTCACAATCAAGAATCAAGAAGAAAGTTTGGAAGCAATTAAATTGAAGATTTAAAGATCAAGATTCAAAATTCATTACTTAGATAACAAATCAATTGATCAAAGTATTTTTCGCGTTAATTAAGTTTCTTGGTAATTTGACATGAATATCTTGAAATTATGTAAAGTTTATAAAGTATAAGCTTCACGAAAATTTTAATAAGTGGTATAAGAGCCAATTCATGTTGAATCATTGAGAATCGAAATTTTAATTTCATTCTTGTGATAATATCGTTATATTCGAATTTACTAATCCGGATATATTATTGTTAAAATTGAAAAAATATCGGCATATGGATTAAGATTTCAGTTTTAAAAAAATTAAATAATTCAGTGC
>CADEPD010075061.1:0-13160 GCA_902829195.1 Fraxinus dipetala | reverse complement strand
ATAATGGTCAATAGTCACGAAATAGTGTTAAATAACAAGATAATGTTAACGAAACACTTTCATATGAAAGATTTGGATGTGACTGATGTAATATTGGGAATTAAGATCTCTAGAATATCGGAAGAAATTATACTTTCCATATCTCACTACATTGAGAATATACTTAAAATGTATAATGCACTTGATGAAAGTCATGCGAAAACCCATATGACACGAGTTTACACTTGTTAAAAAACACGGGTAAATGTGTGTCACAACTATAGTGTTCACAGGTTATAGGCAGTCTAATGTGTATTACAAACTGTAATTGACTGGATATTGCATTTGTTGTGAATAAACTTAATAGATTCACAAGTAATCCAAACTATGATCATTGGAAAGCTTTAACAAGGGTTCTTAGATACTTGAAGTATACATTAATTTATGGATTACACTCACAAAATATCCGCGGTATTGGAAGGTATTGTAGTGCGAATTGGATATCTGACATGAAAAATTCTAAGTCTAATAGTGGTTATATATTTACCATTGATGGAGTTACTGTATCATGGAAGTCGACAAAGAAAATATGTATAGCTCAATCAACGATGAAATCAAAGTTTATTGCATTAGAAAAAGTTGGAGAAGAAGTAAAATGGCTTCATAACTTCTTGGAAAATATTCCATGTTGACCTAAGTCGATACCTACAATTAGTATATATTGTGATAGTCAATCGGCTATTGAAAGGGTTTAAAGCACCATATATAATGGTAAATCAAGACATATACATGGTAGACATAATACCAATAAGCAATTGATTTATAATGGTGTCATCCCAATAGATTATGTGAAATCAAATGAGAATATCGTGGATCCACTTACGAAATGTTTACATAAGGATTAAGTACATTACCTATGAAAAAGAATGTTATTAAAGCCTACTATGTAATTTTTTTGTAATGATAACCCTATCTTGTTTATTGGAGATCCCAAATTTTGGTTCAAGGAGATAACGAAGTTATGAAGATTGAATGAAGCATTTGGGAAAAATATTCCTTAACTCATTCATATGATAATTAAAGTGTTTTTTGTAGAATTTTAAAGGATAAGATATGTGTTTAATGATTCATATATCTTGATTAAGTCAGGTGTAATAGGGCATAATAGTTTTAATAGGAGGCCACCTATGTAAGTGTGAGGTGGGGCCACCTCAACAAAAATGGTTCAAGGCTAAAATTTTCTATATACTTATGAAATTCAAGAGTGGTTCAAGACCAAAATAAATCAAGTCATGAAAACCATGAACGATTTAAGAAAGACATATGTGTGAATATTATTGTCTTGGTTGAACGATTCAATATATCACGTTCACCAATAAGCAAGTAAATTCGATAGTATTTCACTAATAAACGTTCAAAGTCGGAAGTTACGTTACCTGATACACTATTTTTTGTTCTTTCTTTATAATGTATCATATTTTCGCATAGTATAAGCATGTTTTAATTCTTATTCACCAGGGAGATTGTTGGAATTTAGTTTAAAAATTGAAAAAATTAATTAAAACTTGAAAAGTGACTTTGTGTCAATTTCGGTCAAATATTCGAATTTGATTCGATAGTCAAATTATAAATATAAATGGACTAACTTATTTTAATCATTGACTAAATCGTCGTGATATATTTGGAATCCAAAATCAATTTCAAATGAATGAGAAATTACGGTCTAAAGTTGGAAAGAAAAAAGGACAAATTGATCGAAAAATTTGCCTAACTCCATCGCTCGCGTAGCACTCGAGTGATAAGAATGTCGCCTGAGTGACAGGCGAGCGACGGAGTCTCTGATGAACAAGTGTCACTGTCGCTCGAGCGAGATGCCGCGACATGCTAGCGACAGTAAGGGATGCTTCCCTTCATAAATGTTTCTGAGTTTGGGGTGTGACACTTTACTCACAACCTCTCATCTTCTATAAATAGGACTATTTGAACATCCATTGCATCTTATATCATTCACATTGAGCATTATATCAAAAACTCTTGCAAAAAACTCTTGAAAAATCATTTCAATAAACATTTTTTTGTATAGGGAAGAATTTTGTTCGGGTCGCTGGTGCTTATGATTTAAAGTGCTTCTACCACAAATTGTATCTTTGTGACAAGTGCCATAATCCGTTAGCATCGTTACGGAGCAATTTTGTTTTAAGGAGAAAGTGTTAAATTACTTGCCTCGAATTTCATTATTCATCTTTTCTTTCTTTTTTTGCTTCTAATTCATAAAGTTTAATTACGCTCCTACAAATTAAACTTAAACTATTTCTTTATCACTTGATCAAACAACCATTTCTCTATACAATATCACCAACCAACAGTAGCGCTTATTGTGACAAGTATGTTTAATTGAGTCAAAAAATAGCAAAAGTTTAATAATTTTAAGGCAAAACATATTTGACCATTTTTTATATTACTTTTTAGAAATAAATTAGTTCAAAAAAAAAAAAAAATCTTAATTAGATAGAGTTAGTATTCATATTCATATTTTCCTTCTTCTTTCATTATTCATATTTTCTTTCTTTTTTTCTTCTATTTCATAAAGTTTAATTACGCTCCCACAAATTAAAATTAAACTATTTCTTTTCACTTGATCAAACAACCATTTCTCTATACAATATCACCAACCAAAAGTAGCACTTATTGTGACAAGCATGTTTAATTGAGTCAAAAATAGCAAAAGTTCAATAATTTTAAGGCAAAACATATTTGACCATTTTTTATATTACTTTTTAGAAATAAATTAATTCAAAAAAAAATCTTAATTAGATAGAGTTAGTAATTTTTTTATGATATAAATAATTAATTGTATTCCTTTATATAATTATCGAGAAAGAAAGAAGAAGGATATAGTGGATTTGGACATTTGGTTATGCATTTGGCTTGGGAGAGAATTGGGCTTTCATAAGGGAAGCAGCAGCCTACCATGATAGAACGTGGGCCACGGAAGCCCAATCTTACCAAATCTATATAGGACCAGGGGTTTGTCAAAAATTGTGTAAAAGATAATTATCATTTTTATCCGGGAATTTTGAGCGTTACACACCATTGAAATTGTGAATTGAAATCTACTTGGTAGTTACAAAATTCTTGAAAAACGATACCAAAAATATAGGACATTAAATTCTCAACAAAATACATTTCAATTTTGACTCTCTAAACTCTCTTATTCTATTCTTTTAGCTTTATAACAAGGAAAATAGAGATTATTAATATTGTACATTCAACTAACGAATTAATTTAAAAAGAAAAAGATTATTATTTTGTTTCATAGTAATAATAGGATAAAATGTGATTCTCTACAATTTTAGGTAATTAAAGAAGGTTTCTACAAGTGATAAATTTATGGAAAATTCTATTTTAGATACTCGACTAGAAATATAAAGGATGAGATATATGTATATTTAGGTAATATACCAAAAATGTTACGTCAAATTGTTGTTACGCTAACTTGAGCGTGTTTTGTGGTTAAATCGGAGATGGGTCTGGCTGGCCTAGCATGCCCCAAAGCAGCCCGAACAGAACCCTATGACTTGACAACCTCGGTACTAACTATGTACGATGAATGCCACGTACCAACTTTGTCCCTCCATTTAATTCAATACGTTTTCTGCTTTGGCATTTTTCATCCCCAATACTAAATTCTCTGTTTCACTGTCACCTACATAGAACCCTCCTCCTCCTCCTCTCTCTCTCTCTCTGTGACAAATCTGACGGAGAAACTGGGTTTCTTTTGATTTGATCATCTGTTTAAAAAAATGAGTACGATACGAGAGCATTTGGGTCAAAATCCGTTTAAAGCGTTGAAGTCAATTTCAGCGGAGAAGAACATTGACTTTCTGAAATCTTTGTTGAAGGTTGCTGTCGTAATCTCTATGGTCGCTTCAATTTCCCTGTTTCTGTATTCGGCTTTTCACAGAGAGGCTCGACCCGTATGGTTCCGATGCCCCGAATTCGACAACCTGACCCGAACCCAAAACGTTGTCCAAGTCACTTCTGATTACTCCCCAACAAACATTTCCCACATAGCGTTCGGCATCGGCGGGTCGATCCGAACGTGGAAGGACCGGAAACGCTATTCGGAGCTCTGGTGGAAACCGAATGTGACACGTGGCTATGTTTGGTTAGACAAAAAACCCGACACCAAAACCCTGTGGAATGATAATTCCATTCCTCATCGGATATCCTCCGACTGGACCCGGTTCAAACACTCGTCAGGCTCCGACTCAGCGGTTCGAATAGCCCGTGTGGTTTCGGACCTGTTCCGGGTCGGGTTGCCGAACGTGAGATGGTTCGTTATGGGCGATGATGATACGGTGTTTTTCACTGATAACCTCGTTACGGTTTTAGCAAAGTACGACCACCGTCGGATGTACTACATCGGAAGGAGTTCGGAGAGTGTGGAACAGAACGTAATGCATGCGCACGACATGGCGTTTGGCGGTGGAGGTTTCGCCATTAGTTACCCACTTGCGGCGGAGCTAGTTAGAACAATGGACGGCTGCCTTAATAGGTACCACTACTTCTACGGCTCAGATCAACGGGTGTGGGCCTGTGTCGGCGAGATTGGAATCGGGCTTACAAATGAACCAGGGTTCCACCAGGTACGTTACACGTGTCAACTTATTGGTTCGTACGCAATTGAAATTAATTAGTGTTAATGCTCTATTAAACTGTTCTGGTGAATAATTTAACGTTATGTTTTAAACTTGTTGGATAAGTACTGGTTAATGGAATCCGACAAACGTGGGTGGTGGATATAGTGGTTTGCAGCCGTCAGATGCACACCTAGTTAACGGACCTTGTGCCACGTATAGGGAACCGCATATAATATTTCCTTGGTCCATAATAATTCACTTTTTTCTGATTTTGTCCTCGAGTATACGTTGAGTTCGTTGATTGGTTGAAGCATCTTAAAATTATTTGTTAATGTAGGAAAAAAGGTGTATTCTATCTTAGTTTTATCATTAATGAGGTTTAATTGTAATTAAGATGCAATTAAGCGCAACAAATTAGCTGTTAACTTTTTATATGGAGGAAAAAGGTGTGCGTGTTAAATACACCCTTGACTATAATGATAATTCCATTTTTAAATATTAGTTTTATTTTTAGTCACGTGATGGACGGCAACCTTGTGACTTCCATCTTTGCTAACTCCGATTACATTCTGTGTGATTAAGAGGTGTAGAACGGGACATTTAGAATGCGACATTTTACTTAGGTTAGGTGAGCCATGGGCCTAACTTTATTTAATTAATCTTAATTCACTACGGAAAGAAAAAAATAGTAAAAAAGTCATGTTGAGCTGGTCCCCTACTGGGAAAGGTGTGATTCCTTCTCAGTCAATTGTGAGCAAGGAGGGATTCGAACTCTCGAGTCGTGTGTTATAATCCTCTGGGTTATAGGTCCACCCTGTTTTTATTGGAAAGGAACCATTTCATTTGGAGTTAACCAGATGTGATTTGCATGGTGTTTCTTAAGATTTTTTGATTCCTTTCTAGATTTTTTGACATACGTTTCTTAATTTCTTCAGATTGATATAAGAGGCGACCCCTATGGTCTTCTTGCAGCACACCCTAGGGCACCAATAGTATCTCTTCATCACCTTGATTATGTAAAGCCTTTGTTTCCAAACCAGACTCAGCTCGAAGCATTAGGAACCCTAATGCAAGCATACCGACTCGATCCAGCCCGAACATTGCAGCAATGCTTCTGCTACCATCGGAAGCACAAATGGTCCGTGTCCATATCGTGGGGCTATACCGTGCAGATATACACTACACTGCTGACGGCAAAGGAGTTGGAAATGCCATTGCGAACGTTCCAAACATGGCGGAGTTGGAGTGATGGACCTTTTGAGTTCAATACCCGTGCAATGAGCGACGATCCATGTAAACAGCCTGTTATCTTTTTTTTGAGTACGGCCAACGACGATGGGAAGGGTAAGATAGTGACTACTTATAAGAAATTTATGGTTAAGAGAGTGAAGAAGTGTGGCAGGTCACAGCATGCAGCAGCAGCTATTGAAAACATCATAGTATCAGCATCAAAAATGGATCCTAGAGAATGGAACAAGGTTTGTCCCTCTATAATCATAGTATTTCTTTGGCAATTATTTATATCATATTTAGCCTTCGTGTGGACAACAAGGGTTTATGAATGTCAAACATTGCACATTCATGATTGCTACTCATTATTATTCACACATTTTGTGGGACTGCTACTATTCCTCTTTCTAAATCATTTATAAATTTGGAAAATGGACTAACAGATATTAATATGTAGGGAACCCGAAGACAGTGCTGTGATATAAATAGAAGTTTGAATCATGGGACAATGAGAATTAACATCAGAAGGTGTAAACAATGGGAGACTGTAACCTTTTGAGGTTAGCTTGTGCAGTTTCTTGATGTTGTACATAATTTATTGAAAGAGGGGGAGTATTTTATTAATATAATAGAAGCATATTTTACATTGAATTTGTTGGATTCTATTATAGTTGAACCTAGAGGAGGCTACTTTTACATGAAATGAGTTGGCCAGGCTTATTTGGCATATTTTATGAATGTAGAATTGAAAAGATTTGAACTTGTAGGTGTTCTTTTGGAGTGTCAAATGGGCTATGGTTTTCTTCAGAAAGGCGCCATCAACCGCTTATTTAATGCTGTCAAAGTAGAAAAAAAGGGCATAGCTGGGCCTAGGCTTTATGGCCGTGGGCCAGCCTGCACACCATATTTTAGTCTCCACTCTCTAAAAATTCATTTTTAATCACATTTTTTCAATATAATATATTGATTGTGCTATTTTTATTATTTTATTAGTATGAAATAGTTTTTTAAAGTCAATATTGAATCTATAATAATAAATTAATAATTTTTATATAACTTTTCGCAGTATATCCGTTTCTTACTCTTTATTATTATTATTTTTTTCGGAAATAACATTTCTACTAGTGGTATTTTGTTTTTCATTTCCGTACAAGTGCCTACGAATTTGAACCATCACTCAACTCGGTCGTTGAAACTGGGACATTATACATCTTGCAGAAAAAATGTGTTTTTACACAGGTTCGATAGATGATTTGATGCAACACATTTATGGATCCTCGGAGTTTTTATGTTCAAATACAACTATATACTTTCTCAAAGGTCGTGCTACTTGCAAAGCAACGTCTCTCGTGTTTCATTGCCAGTTACTGGGTTCATCCTGGTAACAAAGCATCGAATAAGAGATCTAAACACGGCGAGAAAGATAAATATAATAGAAATAGCTCATTACCCATCGGCAAATTTGCAAAGGTATTCCCGTTGGTCATCTCTCAATGGAACATCAGTGAAATCTGATTGCATAGAACAAATGATGGCAATGTTGATCCTTACAATTTCATAGAATAGAATATGCAGAATATTTATGTAAATTAGGAGAATGGCATTTTGCGGGGACAAGATAAATTCACCAATCAACTTTAAGAAAAGGATGCACAAGGGAGAAAATTTATTTCAACTTTAGCCACAGCCCTTTAATCTACATACTCCAACAGTCCTCCAATAATTGATTAGTTGTATAATAGTAAAAGAAGGTAAATGCTAAGTTGCTTGTAATGGTTACCAAAATCCAGCAAAAACGGATATAACCTAAGGTTGACTCTGCCAAATGTCTCTTCTGAGAGAAGCAGTTGTAACCAAATTCAGGTGGTAGATTATTGGTTTCTCCTGGATTTTATCTTGATAGACAATGTCTAAACTGTATTAGCAGGATTCTTAACGATCCATTTACGTTATATAGATGACTCGTCGATGTCGATCTTGGAACATCATAGAACGAACGTAGACCTTAGATATTTATATTTCTTCATTGGTAAATCATGGATTTTTGGATTTTTCAAGTGGCACGACTTCCTCAGAAATTAAAGTTATGAATCTAATTCTTGGGTATAAGAGGAAAAACATCATTTTTGAGCTACCAAACAAGATTCTTTGATATAGGAACTTTCAGGGGAAAAAATGTATTTATTGAATGTGATCTTTCATTTACATGGCACTAGGTTTGCTGGGTGAGGAGATTGCAAATCCCTTTGTGCCTGTGATATTGAACAGCAACGATAACCATAACGCAGCCCACCAAGTTAGGCACAAGTACCACCAAGAATTTAGATTCCACAGTTATTAATACCCTATGAGTAAACACCTCCTAAACAAGAAAGGGTTCTTGTGCTTCAACATACCTGCACCTGTTATAATTGCACCCTTGAACGATGTGTTGCCAGTTGCAAGTGCTCCTTCCAGGTTGGCATTGCTCAAATTTGCCTGCCATTAAAAGTGGTCACTTCATAAGCAAGTCAGTAGAATGTATGGTTTTTATCAGATTCTCCAAGCTAAGAGAATCAAAAAATCAGTTACATATCATGAATTAGAAAACTGAGAATTGATGAGTGTGCTTGAGCTAAAATATACTCTTCTTTAGTCATGAGATCCTCCCCCTGCCTCTAACCACCTAACAAACTGATTTTACCAGTTCCACACATTACATCCCTCGTCCCCATATCAACTGCTAAGCTCACACCTTCATGCTGCTATTGCTTCACACCCCATATGAATGAATTTATTTGATATCCAATTTTAACTATTTAGTGGAATAATGGAAATATTTTAAGAGAAATCAACCAGTTCTGAAGATTCATTTTGTAAACAATAAAGTTGTCAAAGAAGCAAAGTCTGATTTGTGTTGAAATATTGCTGCCTACCTAAACCGTGAAACAGAATTCATCATGCATCATTTCACACTTAATAATTTTAAGGAAAGATGCTCAATTCAGTTAGACCACTTGGCAAACCAATTATAAAATCATCTTGTATATTTTTGCTTACATTATATTGCTATATATAGAGTTGCATTGTAAAGAATACAAAATAAATTCAATTGATAAATACATATCAGTTTTCTAATTTGGTATCAGAGCTTGAAATGGCTAACACCGGCACAAGGAATCAATCCGGTCCAACTGAGTCAAGTGGGTTGCTAGTAGCTCAAGCTGTTACGAATCAGATTCCATCAATTGGAATGAACCTGAATCAAACTCCATCTGTGAAGCTCGACCGCAACAACTACCTGCTATGGAAGAATATGGTAATGCCTATAGTTAAAGGACATAACCTTGATAGCTTCCTGTTGGGGACAAGGGAGTGTCCAGAATTCCTGGCAACGCAAACTGTTGTTGGACAAGGAGAAGCTTTCGAAATGACTCAAAATCCAGAACATAATACCTGGATTTCAACTGACCAACTGTTGATGAGATGGTTATACTCAGCTATGACACCAGAAATTGCCATGAGCGTTATGGGACGTAACAGCTCGAGCAAATTGTGGACTGCAATAGAAGAAAGCTATGGAGTATTGAACAAATCCAGAGTGGTGTTCCTCACTGGAGAGCTGGAAAGTCTATTAGCCATGCTGATCTTGTAACCAAAGTTTTATCAGGATTAGATGAGAAATATACACCTATAGTTGTACAGGTGAATAGACGTGATGACATATCTTGGTATGAGTTATCTTTCGTGTTAATGACATTTGAAAGCAGACATGAATATCTAAACCAAGTGAGAAACAACTTTTCATCAATGAATGTTGGCCAGTCAAGTGTGCAGTTGACACAGAGAACTGGTTCAGGAAATGGCAGAAACTTCAGAGTTTTCAACAACAACATGTCACAAAACTTCAGAGGCAGAAATGCAGAATGAGAGGCAGAGGCAGAGTTGGGAGGCATAATGAAAGTAGAGGTGCTTGTCAAATCTGTGGCCTAAATAATCACTCTGCTAGTTGGTGCTACAATAGGTATGATGACAAATATATGGGCAGCAAACCAGGCAGTCAAAGCAACCAAAACAACAGCCCAACACCCTCTGCATATGTGGCTTCACCTAGAATATTTGAGGATCCAGTTTGGTTTGCAGACTCAAGTGCCAGCAACCATGTGACTTCTGATAAAGGTAAGCTGCACAATGCTAAAAGGTATGAAGGTAAGGAGAAACTGATAGTGGATGATGGTACATCATTGCAAATTTTACACATTGAAAATAGGGATATTCTTACAAAAGATAAACATCTCACTTTGCATAAACTACTACATGTGCCTTCAATTAAAAAGAACATAATCAGTGTTTCACAGCTCACAAATGATAATAATTTTTTTCATAGAATTTTTTCCTGATTGCTGTGTTGTGAAGGACCTGCAAACGAGGAGGACACTGTTGCAAGGAATGCTTAAGGATGGGCTGTATCAGTTGAGGCTACCAAGTGCTAATTCTGAACCAAGTGCCTTAGAGTCAAATCTTCAAAATAATTCTAACTCCCTTATTGTGAGTTCAAGTTGTGATGAGTCAACCAATAGTGCCAAAATGTATGTGTCAGAACTTGATGTTTGGCATAGGAAGCTAGGTCACCCTTCAAATCTTGAATCAAGTTCTAAAGTCATGTAATAAAATTACTAGTGTAAATGAAATTCCAAACTTCTGTGAATCTTGTAAACTTGGAAAATCCCATGCACTGCCATTCAGCTTATCCTTATCACATGCCTTAAAGCCTCTTGACCTTGTACATAGTGATGTCTGGGGGCCGCACCACTAATTTCCACTTCAGGGTTTAAGTACTACATAATTTTTGTCGATGACCATATCAGGTTTTCTCGAATATACCCCATGAAACACAAATCTGAAGCATTAAGTATTTTCATTCACTTCAAGAGGCTAGTAGAAAACAAGTTAGAAACCAGAATTAAAGCACTTCAGTCTAACTGGGAAGGAGAGTTTAGAAATTTTGAAAAAGTAGCATCTGAATTTGGCACTGAACTCAGGCATTCATGCCCTTATACTTCTGTACAAAATGGGAGGGCTGAGAGAAAACATAGGCATGTTACTGAGACAGGCTTGACTCTCCTTGCCCAAGCTGAACTGCCCCTATATTATTGGTGGGAATCCTTTAAGGCAGCAACATATTTAATCAATAGGCTTCCCACACCTGTACTCAAACATAAGTCACCTTTTCAAGTCCTATTTAGTAAAGATTTTGATTATAAAACATTGAAAATATTTGGCTGCACCTGCTATCCATGCCTGAGACCATATCAGAAATACAAATTTGATTTTCACTCCCAAAAATGTGTCTTCCTTGGCTTTGGGGATTCAACCAAAGGTTATAAATGCTTAAACTCGAATGGTAGAATTTATATGTCCAGACATGTGACCTTCAATGAACTAGAATTTCCCTTCAAAACTGGGTTCCTAAATAAAAGAGTCAAGCCACAAACCTAAGAACCTCACTATAGTTTTCTTCCCTTCATTAGTCATAAAAATCCTCAAAATCTCACTGATACACCCCATTCTGATGCAACACTTGCCGCATGTACCTCAGATGAAGAAATGGAAATAGAAGGAGAAAGTGTTATAAATGCAGATAATAATGATGTTGAGATGAATCAGGAGGAACAAACTGGTTATGAGGAGGTCACAAATCAAATAGAAGAACATGATGTTAGAACTGAAACAGACATTCAGGATGCAGGAAGGAATCAGAATTTAGGACATCAAATGATTACCAGAAGCAAAGCTGGGATCTTCAAACCAAAGTTCTATATGAATCAGGTGATAGAAAGAACTGAAGAAACTGAGCCCTTAACTGTGACTGAGGCACTACAGAGTGATAACTGGAGAAAGGTTATGCAGGAGGAATATAATGCTTTGGTAAAGAATGAAACATGGACCTTAGTGCCACCTAAAGCAGGAATGAAGATAATTGGAAATAAATGAGTGTTTAGGCTCAAGTTTGGTGCTGATGGCAGAGTGCAAAGGCACAAGGCAAGGTTAGTTGTCAAGGGTTTCCTTCAGACAGCTGGAATAGATTTTGGAGAGACCTTCAGCCCTGTAGTGAAGGCATCAACACTGAAAATTATACTAGCGCTTGCTGTGACTAAGGATTGGGATATTAGACAAATAGATGTGAACAATGCTTTCCTAAATGACAAGCTGAATGAAGTGGTTTACATGAATCAGCCACAGGGATTCATAAATGCTGAAAATCCTAACTTTGTGTGCAAATTAGATAAAGCCCTGTATAGACTAAGACAGGCACCAATGGCTTGGCATGAGAAGCTAAGAAACACCCTACTGGAATGGAACTTCAAGCAATTGAAGGCTGATAGCTCATTGTTCTTCTTAGAAAATGAAAAAGAGACAGTGTTTGCACTAGTCTATATAGATGATATTGTGATAACTGGTAACAATGGTCAAAGGCTGCAGAAGTTCATCAATGATCTGAATACGTGTTTTGCTCTCAAAGACATGGGGAAGCTTAGTCAGTTCTTGGCAATACAAATTTACAGAGACAAGTCTGGGCTGTATTTAACTCAAACCAGATATGCTTTAGATCTGCTAAAAAGATTCGGCTATGAACACCTAAAACCAAGCTTGACACCAATGGTGGCTGGCAAGCTGATCTCTAAGTCTGAAGGGCAAGCAATGAAAGATACTACCTCGTATAGAAGTGCAAGCGCATTGGCATCTAATCCAGTTTACCACACACGGACTAAGCACATTGAACTCGATGTACATTTTGTCAGGGATAAGGTTCTAAAAGGAGAACATGAAATTCACTACATACCATCATCTGATCAAATAGCAAACCTTCTAACAAAGCCCCTAACTCACTCAAGATTCCTCTTTCCAAGGGACAAGCTTGGAGTAGTTAAAACACACTCCACCTTGAAGGGGGGTGTTGGAATATTGCTGCCTACCTAAACTGTGAAACAGAATTCATCATGCAACATTTCACACTTCCTAATTTTAAGGAAAGATACTCAATTCAGTTAGGCCACTTGGCAAACCAATTCTAGAATCATCATGTGTATTTTTGCTTACATTATACTGCTATATATACTGTAAAGAATACAAAATAAATTCAATTGATAAATACATATCAGTTTTCTAATTATTTGAACAATCCTTGTATTGTTCCTGGTTACAAATTGAAAAGGATGCTGCATTTTTTATTGTATTGTGACCTTATGGACTCAGAGATTGGAATAAGAAAGAAAGATTTCATAGTTGTGTTCAGAATTCTGTTTTTTTCGTGTTTTTTTTTTTTTT
>CADEPD010075057.1:0-10242 GCA_902829195.1 Fraxinus dipetala | reverse complement strand
GTATATTATTTATACTAATTCTAACTAATAATGCAAATAAAGTGTTTATCTAATAAGTAAATGTTTGTATTGGAGTCGTAAATCCCTCTTATTGCCATTTAATTCAATTATTAATTCGTAATCTAGTAAATTCATCCATTCAAGACAATCGATAATCTACTTTTATTCAATATTATTTTTCAAGATATATTAAACATATGTTCAACACGGTCTGATTCTATTCCTAGTCCGAATTTATATGAAAAATATGCATTGATTCATATGATTTATCACACATGATTGCACATGCTATAGATATTATTCCTAATATATATTGTCTATGTATTGATTTTGTCGCGTTCTAGGCTTATTATGAGTATTCCTACACTACAATAAGAAACTATCTAATTGGTGATCAAGTAATCAAATAGTTCAATAAGAGTGCAAAATCAATCAATAAAAATCAAGAAATACTAAACTAATTATCTTGAATTAAAATAAACAAATAATATGGTTCATCATTCATCCAATACAAAGGAATTGAGCATAGCATTCTTATAATTAAGTTAGACAAGAATAATTGAAAAAATATCATTCGAAAATAAGAAGGGTGAAAGAAGTAGGAGAAGTCCACGTTCTTGGCTCAAATCTTGAAACCAGACTATGAATCTTCAAAATCTTTGTATGATTCGTATTGAATTGATATACATATTTGTTATTCGCCTCCAAAATATATAGAATATATATTTTTAGGTCAAAAGGGGGTCTCCAATATGTATTCTGCTATTAGGTATTTGTAAAAGTAGAAAATTGGTTGAAAAGCATATCCAAATTGGTTTTCAAAAGAGTTACAATCGAATAAGGAAAGTTACCTTCGCACGTGGACTTTTTTGTTTCTGTATTGCAGTCAGCATTTTAGCTATAACTTTCTCTCTCAATATCCAATTGAGGCGATTCAAAATCAATTGGAAATATAATTCATAGGGATACAACTTTTCTAGAAATAAAATGTTTCTAATTCGGACGTACTATGCCAAATATGAGTCTCAATCTTCGGTTAAAATTTTAGAATATAACATTTGCGATTGTAAATTGATTTTAATAATATTTTGATCATATTTCATTCCTTTTTGAGTTCCAGTTTCATCCAATCGTCTCCTAGAAATATTCAAAGTATCATCTTGTGGTCCGAATCAACTATTGAATATTTACAATTTGGCCCTCAAACTTTGTATTTGATACAATTGAGTCTTTTTTCGTTATCTTTGCATTCTTTTCTTCAATTCTTAATTAAATATTAGGTTTTACCTACAAAATGAAATATAACACAAGTTAGGTAGTATTTTATCCAAAGATCAGTAAAATATCATTATTTAGGACGTCGAATAAGTGTAGAAACTACACTTATCGTTTATTATATTGTCTAGTCAAATCACAATTATTATCTATTTATTGTATTTAATGAAAAGGTCCAATAATACACCTGGAATTTGGACTAAGGAGCATGTGGAGACATGGAAACCAAACGTAGAGGCCGTTCATATCAAAACGGTGTTATATTTCTTCTGCAGATTTGGCATGTTGGCCGTGCCTCATGTTATGGTATTACACATACATTTAAACATTTTTTTTCGAGGTGATTAATGATGTTGTTGATGATTATATAATCGAATTTATTTGAATTTAATCAGAATTTCAATCAATTTGGGAAGCCACCATATAATCAGCTGACAATGAAGATAACCTTGCTGGCAATGGAGCACAACTAAGGTCTTTTTTTTTTTTTTTTTCCCCTCACTTTATTACCATGTTAAATTAGATCGTGTGATTAAGGATTCAGTAAAATACAGTATATTCGAGCAAAGAGGGAGCTAGCTTAGAAAACAGATGTCGTTTAGCACTCGAAATCATAGAATTAGTAAGCAACGAGTTCGGATCAAATCGAGTTGGGATAAGACTATCCCTGCATATATAGATTATCTACAATCTACAAACTAAAATCAAGGGGGTTTGAATTAAGGGTTAGGGGGTTTGAACATGGCCTATGTGACCCTGTTCATCTAGCAGGGTCCTTGAATTAATTGGATATTTCACTTAACAAGTAAATTGTGTACTTCAGATCTAATTGTTGGTTGCACTGATTATCCATTAATTCCTTTAGGATGATGGTTCGGGAGGAGTACTATATGGAATGAAAGAAGAGATAGTGGACAAGACTAAAGAAGAGATATTGTCCACTTTAGATTGTGTGGTCAAAGAATATGAAAATTTTGTGATTCCCTAGAGGGTATGGTTGAAAATAGCTTCTTCTTTTTTTAAAAAAAAATATGTGCCAAGTAAGCTCTAAAGCAGAGATGGACGATAGGAAGAATGAGACGTGGATGAGAGTTATTGTCTATTTATCTTGAATTTTGACGTTTTCTATCCTAAAATTATTATATTTGATTGAGGTATATGTGCTTAGATGACAGCTCTAAATCTATCAGATGAGCATCCACTCGTACAAAGGTTGGAATGGTTTAGTTGATGCATTGTGGGTAAGGGTGAAAGAAAGTAGAATACAAATATTGCGAACACCGAGAATAGTCGGAAAATTAGAAGAAAAATCCATTTTCAAATAAATTTGAACGGAACCAACTAAAGTCACAAACAAATAAGCCTAGAACATTTATCTACATCGAGAGCAAGGAGAAAACAAATGTCTAACATGATTAATGAATAACGACACTAGAAAACGAAAAAAGTAGTTAAAAAAGTGTTTCTATCTTTTGATTTTTCACTCAAGAGTTCTAAAATATTCGTTTAGATGCTATTTACATCTAGACTAGTAAAGTCTCGGGCTCGATTTTCACGTTTTGTCACTTTTTACACCTTTTGTAACCTTAACCAAATTAACTAACCCATTTTCTAGGGGGCATTTATATCGTAGAAAAATTATAAATTTGAAAATCAAATGATGCACTTGAAAATTCTACAAAAACTCCAAGGGTATTTATGTCATTTCACTTCTCACTGAATATACCTATTTTCTCGGGGTAAATATATTCAAGCCACAATTTTATTAACAACGCCATGTTATAATTAAAATGAAGGTCCTTAATATTTGTTCATCTTCGTACTTGTGTTCTCAATTTTTTCGTCGTATTTTAATTCAACCTTATTTTAATTAACACGTCTTTTTTTTTTTTTAATGACAACCAAAAAATTTGTTAGGATGGAATAAAAATATTTATTTGTATTTTCAAATACACAAGACAAACTATAGTTACGTAAGTTTAACAAAATATTTTATCCATGTTAATTAATATTTGGTTAAAATTTGTAAAAGATTTAATTAATTGAAGGCTAAAGATAAAAAAAGTTGGAAATACAAGTACAAAAATAGCAAAATTTAAGAAATTTAATTATAATTAAAATTAAAATGTGATGCAAGAAAAACAGTGCACGTGTCTGTCATAGAAAATTGAAAATAAAAGAAAAAAAAAATCAGGATTTTCGATAATCATCAATCATCCGCCATTATTTACTCTTGAGACCGATTCCACAGGGAAGCTTTGGAGATAAGAAAATATAAAAACTCGGGGGCTTAAATGGCGAGGAAACCTGAGGAGGACTACGATTACTTATTCAAAATTGTACTAATAGGCGATTCAGGAGTCGGTAAGTCAAATTTGCTATCCCGATTCACCCGAAATGAATTCTGCTTGGAATCTAAATCAACAATTGGCGTTGAATTCGCTACTCGTACCCTCCAGGTTTGATAATTCTTTCACTACTATTACTTCTATTTTTAGTGTTAATATATTCCGTGGGAAAGTCAGGAACAGTTATTTAATGTCGTGTTTTCTGTGGCACGTGTCAGTGCATTTGAATGTGGGTTTGGTTTATTATACTTGTGGGTGTTTATTCTGCTTAAATATGAGATGGGTTTTCATTTTTTTTTTTTATGTTTATTATTGTTGGATTAGAATTTTCGATCTATTTATTCATGGGGTAGTTGTTAATTGGATTGGTGTTTATAGTTTTGTTTATGTTGATAATCATGGTTAATTAATTACAATTATGTTTAATTTCTGTATAGGATAAGTTTGTGTATTCTACTTCTGGTCTTCAGTATGAAATGTATTTATTGTTGCTAGTTTAGAATTTTTAGGTCAGTTTGTGAATGTGGTAGTTCTTATTTGTATTGGTGTTTATAGTTTGAATGCATAATTTGTAAGTTTACAACCTTTATATCTGTTTATGCATGGGATAGTTGTTAGCAGGATTGGTGTTTATAGTTTGTTTATGTTTATATTTATGGTTGATCAGTGACTGAGCAACAATTATGCATAAATGATGTATAAAGAAGACAGATAAATATTAAATGCCATTGGTTGTAATAGTATGAACTTGTTAACTTAAAATATGGTTCGTGATATAACTAGTTTGTAGGAACTAGGAACGAATTCTTGGATTTTTATTGATTGATGTTATTCAAGAATTTACCTATTTGGGAGATTTTAAAAAGCTTGGAATCATTAATTTTGAGTGGAAATGCGGAATCTTTATACATGGTGCAAAAAGCATTTTTCTAGTTACTTGGAATATTTATTATATTTGATAGGGCTACTGGGGCACAATGCTCTTAGAATGTTTGTTTTGTGTTCATAGAATTATTATAGAGGGACATTGACAGTGAGATGTTGAAATTTGTTTCCAAGAAATGTTCTCACTACTCTTGTCATTTTTACTTGTTATTTGTTGGATTATTCTTGAAGTACATAGGGGGCACCATAATGGTGTCCATAATGGACACATGGTGCCCCCCTATTGGAGGCACGGACACCATTATGGTGCCCCCTATGTACTTGTAGTACAACCCTTATTTGCTTGGCTTAGCCATAATTTAAATAGACTGCCCTATCCTATAAAAAAAAAAAATAGACTGCCGTCTTTTTTACTACTACATTTGGAGAATTAATTGAATAATTGAGCTACATGAATCGAATTTGGAGGATTAATATATTTATTTCTTGATCAATTTTGCTACCATTTGAAATCCTGAACCTTTGAATAGAACAAAGGCCATTTATTTTCACTAGAAAAGTATGGCTCGCCAAAAACGGAAAGATGATATGGAAGAGGCTTAGTATATGATTAAACGACAAACAAAACTTTACAGCTTCTTTCTTTCCAGAACACATTGCTATTAGGAATTGGCTTAAATCTATATAGATAACCTTGCTACTATCGCTAGCAACCTTTTTACTGTTGGGATGGCATACATCCCTTTGTTCATTCTAGATAAAGATCAAATCAGTGTATTATTGTCCCAAAATGCCAAATACATTTTAAAAGTCTGTGTGATGCGGTGTATTTTTCGTGTTGTATTAGCTAACCATCTTAATCTTAATTCAAAAGATAGGAGGTTTTTGTAGATTTCAAGTAGTTTAATACAATATTAACTTATAAAATATTGTTTTTATAAATAAACTTGTTGTCGATTTTTATATCCCGCAAGTGTACGGATCATTATAAATAATAGAGTGGACCTTTGAGTTCAAATATCGTTCCCACGAGGGCCACTATTTAACAATTGATTGAATTATTCTTAACTTTAATTTGATCGAAAACAAATGAAAGGTGTGTATTTTCTTTTTGTCATTTTCCATTTTAAATATACTAAAACAAATAAAAGTGATTTTTTTAATATGTTGGTTTAAGTATTAGGATTCATAACTTTACCATAGTTATCCTCTTAATCTCAATTACCAAGTTTTATACAAATGATTATGCTTACCCGATCAAGTTCTTCTAATATATTCAATTTATCCCTCTCTAGTTCTCATTGAATTTACTTAACTATTTCAATTTCATATTTATATGTGAATCAATTTTAGCTAAATACAATTATTGTTCTAAGAATTCACGTAACGACCACATTAACCAGCATAAGTATCTCTACGTTTTATACTAAATTATTGGATTTTATTATGTAATCAAAATCTAACTCTCACTTTTAGATTCATAATAGATTCACAAAAATCATTGAATAATTGACTAAAGAATTCAAAGCATTAAATTCGTGAATAAAATCAACACATGTGCATTTAAAAAATTAGAATCTTGAATGAAAGAAATAAAGGGTCACACATAAAATACGTTGTTCGCTCTAACTATGAATTTAGCTACTCATAATAATGAAAGGAAAAAAAATATAGAGTTCATAATCGGATTTTGAAATCTTGATCATGAAAAGAATTGCATCTGGTACCAAGAATTTTCTTCATCCTCAAAAGTCTTTAAACCCTAGTTTTTGTTCTTTGATATTGATGATCATGTATTTTTCTCTCCTCCCAAATCTGGAACATACTTGTGCGGTTGAAAATTGATTTGTAAAAATATTTTGGTCATATTTCACTTATTTTTTACTTCTAATTGCATCTAATCGATCCCTAGCATTTTTGAATCTTCATCGTGAAGTTCGACACAAGTTTTGAGTATTTACACTTAAGTTCTCAAACTTTGGATCTTGCCAATTTTCGCTTCTCTCTTTTAATTTTACTTCATTTCATCGAGTTTCACCTAATAAACGAAATATACAATAAATTAGGTTATAATTGTTTCAAAAAACTATTAAATGTCTATATTTTTTTTGTCCAAATAAGTGTATAAAATACACTTATCAAAACTCATCAAACGTTGGACTTCCCGAAGTTCCTTATAAATGTGCATGTTTGGAATAGGCTGTGTGTGTGTTTTCTTCTTCTTTTTTTCGTCGCTGGGGATTCTGGTAGGGGTATAAGTATGTTCCTGCATAGGTTAGTGGCGATTGGATCTACTTATTGGTAGTCTGGTACTTGATCTTCATCTTTCTCATTAGTACGAGTCTACTAATTTGGCCAGTCTTCCTACATTTGATCTCGGTTAGTACATTTCATGCCTTCACCTAAGTTTGAAGGCATTTGATCTCCTTTACACTTGGTACATCTCATTCTTCAACTGATCTGTTAGCTTTTGGTTCTCAGTATAGAGACTAGCAATAAGGGTTTTGAGAAGTCAGTGCGTTCTTTCGACATTGAACTGAAGTTTTCTTATAGTTTAATTTTGTTCTCTTGTATTCGCTTGTGACTGCTTTATTTGAGAATGGTATACAGATTCCACTATCTTCATAGCACAGTAGCTTTCAAGCCAACTAGCTTCACTCAGTTGCTTATAAATTTAAATTTAATAATAATAGGAAAATGAGATAATTTAGATTTAGATTTAGATTGCATGCTTTTGTACTTGCTTTAACTCATTTCTGTGTAGGTCGAGGGAAGAACGGTGAAGGCTCAGCTATGGGATACGGCTGGCCAAGAGAGATACAGGGCCATAACTAGTGCTTATTACAGGGGTGCTCTGGGAGCTGTTCTTGTATATGATGTGACAAAACCAACTTCGTTTGAGAATGTGAGTCGATGGTTGAAAGAACTTAGGGACCATGCGGACTCCAACATTGTTATTATGCTTATAGGAAATAAGACCGATCTCAAGCATTTACGTGCTGTTGCTTCAGAGGATGCTCAGAGTTTTGCAGAGAAAGAGGGCCTTTCTTTCATTGAAACGTCTGCTCTGGAAGCAACTAATGTAGAGAAGGCTTTCCAAATGATCCTTTCCGAGATATACCGTATAATTAGTAAGAAGTCCCTTCCCTCAGACGAGCCTGCAGCTACTAGTATCAAAGAAGGGAAGACTATTGACGTTGGACCTCAAGAGACCAACCTGAAGAAGACGTGTTGTTCTGCATCCTAATGGCTTCGCCTTTTACCTCCCGATAACTCTCTCTCTGTTCAGTATTCCACTTTGCAATCTTTCGTTTTGAATTTCTAAATTGTTCGTCAATTTAGAATGTTTGGCAGTTGATTGTAGAGATACTGGTGTTTTTCTTAAACGATTTCTATACTAATTATCAATGATTTCTTTCAGATGCTTCTATCTTTAATGAAGCCATTGGATACAAATGTGATGAAATAAAACCAAAATGGACAGAGAGAAACTGTTTTAACATGCATACTTGTGTTTTATAATATACATTTCCTCGGTAAAATCTGAAAATGGGAACTTAGTAAAGTCTGATCACATTCAGCTGTTCACAAGAAATCCAAAAGAGAGAAGTTTATTAATAGACATTTACCATCTGTTTACATTCTTTTTAACATTTGAGAACAGTTAACCGCAACAATTGTTTTTCTGCTCAATTGGTCGACCCTCAATTTTAACCGTGCTTGCCTGATTCTTGTTCGCAGCTGGCTGGTTACCCATTCTGCAAAAACCCTTGTGTCAATACATAATAAAAAGTTCTCTCTTGAAAGTGAAACACTACAAATGAGGATCAAATAAGAAAATATTGGTTGAAATTTTGTAAAAGTCTTGAAGAGAAAAATTCAGAGGTTCTGATATTCATGCATTCCTTGTCACCATAATTGGTAAGCCATTATCATGATCTCCAACTTTAGGAGACAAAGCAATTCATCATCACAATTGGTAAACAATTTGTTCATTAACCTAATTGATCAAATATAAGCCTCAAGCATCTTCAATATAAAGCTTAGCAATTTTGTTAATAAAGTCACCATTATATTTATTTCTCTCAGAAAACCCCCTTGAAAATTACTTCTAAGAAGGAATTTGTACAAGATATAAACTATCGGGTATAACAAATATTTGTTCTTGCGCGATGGAATAAAGTGGCTCCTAAAAATTTTGTTCATCACAAGAGATCATTAATTTGTAAAATACTACGAAATAGAATCAATTATTTTAAGTATATGTATACTATAGAAAAAGATAACGCCATATGCCATAAAAAACAATAATAAGTTGATTAGTTTGCCTTACCTTTTCTTAATCTCGCCGGTCATGGTTAAGAAAGCCTGCTCCACATTGATAGAATCTTTTGCGCTAGTCTCCAGGAAAGGGATTCCAAGCTCGTCTGCAAATGCCTGCAATTTCAGCCGAAGGATAGAGGGATCAAGGTTAGAAGTTATTGAAATGTACAAAGAGGATCAGTTTTAAATACCCCAAATTGTAACGCATTTTCCACATTTCACTTATCTTGTAGTCTTATTTAATTATTTCCTTTGGTCATGTTCAGAATTTGCAGTATCTTTGGCATTCTATTTCAACACTACTCCCATAAAGAGTACAGCAGAACGTTTGCATTTTATTCCCACCCCACCCCACCCCACCCCACCCAATACACACAAAATAAAGGCAAAACCAGCAAGAAATGAGATATTTGGAAGTTAATTTCCAAATAAACAGAAAAACATTTGGGAAACATCATTGAAATTATTGAAACCTTCAAAGCATGGAGAATACTTATTGCTGTAACTATTTGTTCCGAACCACAACAACATTTCAGGACTAATGATGCGGAAACGTAAAAAGTACAAAAGAAGATTTATATAGGATTAGAACAGTGGAACCTTTGCAGTTTGTGTATCAACAACTTTGTTCTCAACTAGATCGCATTTGTTCCCCACCAAAAGCTTGCATACACTATCATTTGCATATCTATCAATCTCATTAAGCCATTGCTTAACATTGTTGAAGCTTTCCATTTCAGTTACATCGTACACAATCTGTTGCAATTAAGTAAATGTGAGATTATTCTTATAATGAAAGGAAACAGAGCAAAACTGCATTGAGGTGAGTAAAGACGGCAAAGAAAAACTATTACTACCAAGAAAGCAAAAAATGAACAATACCATATTGAGGTAGGTAAAGATGGTACAAAAGTATTGAAAGGCACGAATCTTATCAAATTCCCAACTGATTTAATGACATTGAGAATAACACAGAACATATCTTTTTAATTATGAACTTCTATTTTCATGTGTTGGGAAAGAAAACATTAGAAGTTGGAAAACAATACAAAATATTTACTAGAAATTCCACATATGAATAAGCTCTTTGTATGAAGCTCTAAGGGCGTGTTCTCTTTTACCATTTTCAAGCCGTTTTCTATTTTCGATTTTTCAAAACAGTGAAAGCGTGTTCTCTTTCCTATTTTCAAAAAAACGTTTTTGAAAACAAGTTAAAAATTTACAAAGAGAACCCAAAACGACAAATTTTGTCTTTTTTGGTGTTTTCAGTTGTAATCAAGCCAAAAATTTCAAAATGCGTTTTGAGTGTTTTCAAAATAATTTTTCAAAATGTCAAAAAGAAAATATTTTCAACAATCTCAAAATGGACACTCAAAATACAAAATCCAAAATAAATTCAAAACACAAAGAG
>CADEPD010075055.1:0-10612 GCA_902829195.1 Fraxinus dipetala | reverse complement strand
TTTAAATCATTTGAAATCAACGATTTAGATTTTGCCAACACACTTTATAACACAACTTTGTACAAATAGCTTTATTGTTAAAAACTTAACATAAAACACGATATAGCACTTATACTAAAAAAACACTCAACTTTTGTCAACTTCTACTGAAATAATTCTTTAAATAAAAGTAAGTTCTTCATTACTTCCTCTTGCTTTGTAATTCTCTTTCACTTCATTTTATTTTCAAGCAAAGCCCGAAAGAGGAAACACCTGGCAAGCAATTAATTTCTTCAAAAGATACATAATAATTTTTGTTTTAAACATGTTTTAATCTTTAATGTTTAATATTCTCAACGCTCTTAGTCTCTTTATTATGAATTCCAGGTCAAAAGATGAAAAAAAATAACCTCGGAGTTAAGTAGACCGTTGTTTCCTAAGTGAGGATATTTGTTTAAACCTTTTGAAATATGATGAAAATTCCTTTTTCGACTACTATAGTTTTAAGCCTTTTTAAAGGCCACGAAAAAAAATTAAAAGAGAGTTAAAATATTGAGAAATAAATCATTTTGAAGAAATAAATTTGTCGGACGGTAAAGTATTCTGAGAAGGCCATTGCGAATATATTGTTTTAAAAACCTTTTATTAAATATATGTCATTATGTATAAATAAGGACATGTATGATTTGTGCTAGAATTTTATCTCTCCCTAAAGGAGGGTTGCACAATTCTAGTTACTGGATTGGACATAAATTAGTATTGATGATTCTAATACGGATTATTTTAATTTTCCTGAAGGGTAATGCAAGACTTAAATATTTAAGTCAAAAATATTGGGGGATAGTTCTATGGAATGTTTTTACGGTGGTATTGAAGGCCAAATTAAAATGATTCTAATTTTAGTACAACATGAGATGTTAGGATAATAAACTCGGTGGTATAAGCATTACACACCTCATATTACTTTCCCAAAAAAATTTCTTGTCTTCCCTTTCTCTCTCCCCATCTTCTTCTCTTTTCCCCTCCTCTCTTGCTTCTCTCCCCTTTTCCATTCTCCTATATTTTTAATATTTGATTTTATTGCATCCTACATCAATTTGGTCGTTTTCTTTTACTTTTCTTCCATTCATTTAATTAAAATTCTAGTTCAGGTTCTTGATTGGATTGCTAAAGTCATTTGCCTTGTTTCTATATTTTATGCTTATGTAAACTCTGTCACAGTTTTTTTTGGCATGTAATTAATATCATAAACTTTAAATTTTAAGATAGTTTGTAGATTCTAGTTTAAGGCTTCAGGAAGAGGCATATATTGTATGAATTATATTGAGTAGCTCTATGCGAACAAACCCCTGCATATTTTATCAACTTTTAAAACATATGTTATTTCTCGTGTCGTTTAATCAGTTATTTCGCAAGCGTACAGATATTGATGAGTAATAAAGTGAAGGTTTAAGTTCGAATATCGTAGACTAATAATTTACTACCAATTTTTATTCTAAATCTAAATTTATGTGGTAACAAATTATTAAATCAATAATTTGGATTTTATTAATTAATCTACGCTTGTAGACTTTTTGGAAAATATTTGGGGTTAAATAGTAAAAAAATTCAATTTCAGTGAGTTATTTAACATTCATCTAATCCAACATCTTTCAGCCACATTTTCATATGTGCTAACAATTGAATTAAACAATTTTAGCTAGTAAATCTCTCTTGAATAAAGCTAACCATATTTACATGCCCAAATTTACTATATTCCTATGTAAATTCATACACATATAAATGCATTAATTTGTATGAATTCAATAGAGATTGCATAAACCATAAAAGTATGTTCCTATCTTTTATCAAAAACTATGTTACTTATTGCACGAGGCACACAAATAAATCTCATTACGGTCTCAATATTGTCCCCCAGCCAAGTAATCATTGATCAAGCAATTGAATATTATAAACACAAATAAGCGATTAATATAATCAAATTTGCAAGTTAAATAAACATTAAACCTAAGATATATCATTCATCCTAATAACAAATTATTTAGTTCCTCGTAATTGCAGAATTAAACAATAAAATGATTATAAATATCATTGGGTTCAATACAATAAATGAAGAAAAGAATCCAAGCTATTAATAATCCTTGCCACATGAATTGCAACAATAGATTTTCAAACTCTTATTACAAATCTTCTAGCCAACTGATAAACTTCAACTTTCAAATCCTAATTTAGAACTACAAATCTTGAAAATTACTGTATGAATCTATGTAATTATCCTCAAGAATACCCCTTTAATCTCCCCCTTTTAGAAAAGAATGATGAAGACTCATCCATAGACCTCTTTATAGGTCAGAAATCAAGCCTCAATTGATAAAGAATTAGAAGTTGAATAGAAGTAGAAAAGCTAAAATTTTGCTGCTTGAACAAATGTGCGATCGCAAGGTTATCTTGGAGCGATAGCACCGTTTAATTAAATTACGCACTACCTCTATCAAACAGCCCTTGCAATCGCTTTGTGATTGACCCTTGTGATTGCAAAGGCAAATCCGTGCAGTTTGGTATTTGTTTCCTTTTTTTCATGCCAAATCCTTTCAATATTGCATTGTTGGCCCTTCAATTTCCATACTCGATATATTGGTCCCTATTTTGTTCATATTTGGTCCTTTTTTATAAATATATGGTTATCTTCATCCGTTCTCGCTCAATACTGAGTTTTCTAATAAAACAATCAATGAAAAAAGTTCTTGCTGATTCATCATGTCTCTCGATGATCGCAAACCTCGATTTGCATGCAAAAAATGTTTTGAAGGTCAATACTCAATAGAAACCGTGTAAATTACTTGAGCAGTCGCCTTATTCCCAAAAACCACATTTGAGTATATTTTGGCTCCAAAATCTCGTTTTTGCCCCTAAAAATCACAATTTCACACTTTCGTACACGAGTAACATCCAAGCTCTGGATGGCTATACAACGCATATGCAAGTCTCCTAAGCATGTACAACAACCTCAGTGATGTTTGGTGAGGGATAAAGATGTCATACTACTACCTAGCACACAAAAAGCAATAAAATTACCTAACTCTAGTTTCTAGAAAGCAGAATAAATAAAATAGGATTGTTTTTCAATAAGTGCTCATTTATAGTCATTAACTTAAATTTATTGTTTGGCTATTCATATGGTTTGAAAAGGAAATTTTTAGCTTACAACGACTGCACTTGCAAACTTTTCCTCTCTTTGGTAGCCCTCCAAATAGCAAGATTATCGTGTTCATCTTTAATTGCTCCCACCAGTCTACCAATTCTTTTTTGTTTCGATGACTTGCATGGTTATTCACCTTTTCATGATCAATCTTTTTATACTGCTCAAGGTAGGCCGAATAATTGGATGGAGTATACATTCTGAAAATTTAAATTTTCATCCACCACCGTAATAACAACTCACTCTTTACAATATCAATTAGTGCACATCAGCTTGCTAGAAATGGTTTTCCCAAGATCACCGGCATGTCTTGATTATCTCCTACATCAATGATGATGAAGTCAAATGGAAAGATGAAATTCTCGGCTTTCTGAAAATATCCTCAACCATTCCCCATAGATGTTTGATTAATATTTTAGCCAGTTGTAAAGATATTGTAGTTGCCTTCGACTCTCCTGAACCTAATTTTCTATATACAGATAATGGCATTAGGTTAATACTTGCTCCAAAATCAGTCAAAGCACAAGTATTATAATAATTTCATATAAAGCAAGGTAGCCTGGACTCACTGGATCTTTTATCTTAGGGGAGAGTTTGTCGAGAGATATAGTGATGCATTCTTTAGTTAAGGTCATAGTTTGATTGACTCGATATAATGGATATTTTCCATGAATTTATGCACCATGTCATTCCAAGATGTGATGCTTCGACACTAGTAAACAAAATCAATCTCGTGTATCATTCTTTAATGTATGAAAAAAAATAGAAGCATTCGAAATACATCCAGTGACATTTCTTCATGATTGATGACTTTACTTAGATATAAAATTCTCGTTATGCTCATGTAGATTTTCATGTGTTTTCCTATAGAACTTAAAGTTTTGATGATTTTGGAACATGTTGATGGTATATGATCGAAGATAATAGTTGTCTGCTTAAAGGAAGAATAAATGATACTGGACTGAGTGTTTGTTGGGATAGGGATCAAATAGTCCCCAACTAGCATATCTTTATCGATGACCTCTATAACTGGCTGACCGAACGGTAACTGATTTTTAACCATTTTTAATTTCCTCTCTCTTTCCCTTGCAAATCTCTATTGTTTTCTCCTTTGCCTAAAGGTTTTTTCGAACTCGAGAGAAGATCGAGTTCATCAGAATCTTGTATGAACTGTTATATTACACCTATAAAGAACACAATACAAAAGAGAGATCGTGTAAATGATGAGTATCCATAAACAAAATAAAAGTTTGAATCCAATGAAGAATCAATAAATTCAATTTATAAACTTTATTTCCCGACAACAACGCTAAAAACTTTTTCCGGTAAAATATTGCATGCACATAGGATCGTGGACAATTAATAGTTTTAAGAGTAAAAGTATCGTCCCATAAGGAATAAGCTCTAAATTGAATTGTAATAATTCAATGTCGAACTCGAATGTAATCGTAACAAAGGACGTTATTTGATTTTATTTGTTTATTACTAATGTTATCCTAATTATTATCTAAAATTGTATGAAAACTATATATGAGGAAGATGTGTTGGCATTTCAAAACCACCTATTCCACCTTTCGACCTATTTGAGGGTTGGAACATGAATCACTCTATGAATTTATGATGCTCTACATGAATCGTCATACATACACATCGATTTTGTATTGGATGAATAGAAATTAACTTTAACAATGTGATTTTGAAGTAGTTCATAATTTTAATACAAAAATTCCAATCCTGATACCAAAGGCAGGTTATCTAACCACATTGGTTTAAAAATATTGTTTAAAGCTAAGTAATAATTTTTGTTTGAGGATAAACTAATGTTCAAATTTGGAACTGTTTGATAAGTATATTTTGTACACTTATATATGCCATTAAATTGGAGTATTTGTTAGTAATTTAGATAAATTATAACTTAATTATGTATTAATTATGCTTGCTAGATTGAACTCAATACAAATTGGTGGAATGTGAAGAAATCAACGAGAAACCAGCAAATGGAAGAAATCCTAAGTTCGATGACCAAAGTGAAAACTTCTAATAGTTTATTAGACCAAAAATGATAATTGAAGATCGCATAAGATCAATTGAATGAAATTAGAAGTCAAATGAGAGAAAAAATTGAATTAAAATCAATTTCCCACCTTAAATTGAAACCAATTTATCGAATAGTAAACGTTCGAATTGGAGAAATACTATTTGTTAAATAATTGTAGCTCTTTGAGTTAGATTTTCAACTAACTTTGAATCGCTTCAATCGAATATCAAGAAAGAAAATTATGATAAAAATATTGATGACTGCTCGAGAACCACACTGCGAGCTCGAGCTAATAAATTCCAAAACTCAATGCCAGTTTAGTAGTAATGTGTGTGTGTACGAAGTATAATGGCATCTAGACACCGTTGCAGTTTTATTAGACAGCCTTTATTTTTTTCTATTCAAACTCTTTTCGAATCCAAATTGGATATAATTTCACCTAATTTTCGTTTCCTATAAATACCAAACATGGGCAGTCATTGAAAAAACTCTTTCTAGCCTCTTAATACCATATCAAATCATCAAACTCATCAAGAAAAAGAGGTCAATTGATATATTTTGAGATAGAAGAACAAATCATAGCAAGAATTAAAGGTCAATTACATCAAGAATTTGAAGAATTCAACCTAGAGTTGAAGATCAAAATTTTTACATTCTTTCATGATCAGGGTGATGATTTTTCATTATTCTTTTTTTAATTCATACGAAATCATACTAGGCTAAATCCTTAATTGTACTGGATGAGAGGACCCTACTTTTTATTTATTTCAATTCAAGATTAGTAGTGTAGTTGATTCTTGGATTTCTTGATTAATCTTGCATTCACATTGCATTATTTAATTGCGTAGCTAAAAATTAAACAATTAGTTACTTGTTGTAGTGTTTGAAGACTCACAATAAGTTTAGAATACGACAATGTTAACACATGGACAATATATGATAGGAATAACAATATTGAGTATGCAATCATATAAATAATATGTGATTTAATGCTTTCTAATCATTCGGATGCAGACTAGGAATATGATCTGATCGTGATTAAAATAGAATTAATTTATCTTGATAAAGAAAGTTAAATACCTTAGCTTTATGGATATTTCAAATTCCATACAAAACTAGTAAATTTGAATTAAATTTTATTTTCTGTGGAATTATACTCTTAACTTATCAAATTTATTACTTGTCAATGATCGCTTACGCTTGTAAGATTTTCTTGAAAAGATCTCCTGCTTAAATTTGGTTGCATTTCAAAGAGGAAAGTATTTAGTGAAAAAATTATTAATAAGGTTACTCTAATGAGTTTTAGGCTATAGCAAAAAGCCTCAATCTAACAAACCTCGCCCTTTTCAACTATGGGGAGGAATTCACCATCCAACGAGATCTGACAACCTTCAAGCTTCTTTCTTGATAGTCATCATAACATATCAAAACAATTATGATCAGTTTGAACTTTCTCAAGTCTCATCAACTTATCACTCAACATAGCTATGATCCAATGGTATCGTACATCAATGTGCTTAGATCTTGCATGAAAATTGAAAATCCTAATAAGATGAATAAAATTCTGGCTATCAAAAAATAACCATACCTCTGCTTGAAACCAAGTTCTATCATAAACTTCATAGTCCATAGAAACTCTTTAGTCGCCTCTGTTGATGTAATAAACCCTACCTCTGTCGTTTAAAGGACAATATAGTTCTGAAGGCTAGAATACCAATCTATAGTCCCACCTGCAAAAGTAATCAAATAACCTTATATAGACTTACAGATATCCAAAGATCTCCTGTCATATATGTATATGTTTATTCAACTAACAACGGTTGTTCATTTCTAAAACCAGGTCTTAAATTAGAAGTGCCTTGAAGATACCTCATAATCCATCAATCTAAATTGGTTAAAAGGATGAGAGCTAATCACCTTAGCTTATTCCATACCTTAGCCTTATTAATACTGAACCTCTCAAGCACTTTCTTAATAAACTCTGTGACAAATAAAACTTCTTGTCACTCTTGTTAGGACTAATTCTTATGTCATGGATTTTCTTTGCTGGCTCCAAGTACTTCATAGTAAAAAACTTATTAAACTGCTTCTTCTTCAACCTATAAATTCTTGAAGCATTCTTACCAATAATCAATATATTATCAACATAGAATCATAATTAAAGAATTTCTTAACAAATATACAGTGATCAAAAGTTTATTTCCTGTAGCCTTGCTATCCCATAATAGACTCGAACTTCTTATACCACTGCATTTATTCTTGCTTCAAACCATAAAGAATTTTATTTAGCTTGTACATCTAATCTTTTTTCCCTTTCACTCTGAAAACCTCTTGCTTCTCCATTTAAATCTCTTCCTCCAAATCACCATGAAAGAAGGAAGGTTTCACATCAATCTTCCAACTTCTAAGTCAAGACCAGCTGTTAGGCCAAAAACAATATGAATATATGATATCTTTATAACTGAAGAGAAGATCTTGTCAAAATAAATGTATTTTCTATAACAAAGCTTTGTATTGTGACTGTGAAGTGAAATCATTTTACTTAGGTGGATGCACTAACTCGAAGGTGTGGTTGTCATGCAATGACAGCATTTCATCTTACATGGCCTCAACCCACTACGTCTTATGTCGATCTTTTATGACATTTGCATAACTCTCAGCTTTTTTCCCACTAGTAAATAATACATATTGCTCTGCTAAATACTACGTGGAAAGATGCTAGTATCTGGTAGACCTCCTAAGTGGAGGCTCTAGTATAATCTCTAGCACTCTCAACTGTATATCAGTCTTGTCATATGCTTGAACCTTCAAAGGAGCATCAATAACACATATACCTTGGTGGCCATTACAAACATTATCATGAACTTGGCAAATTATTCAAAGGAACCAGATCTATATCAATCAAACGATGATTTTATTGAGGCACAAGTTTCTCTACATTCGCAATATCCTAAATTGTCGAATTTTCAACAAACACGACATCTAAGCTTCTTACGATTCCCAGGTGGATCATAAAGTTTATATCCAAACTCATGTTATTAATAACCAAAGAATACACACTCTCATGTTTTTACATCAAGATTGGATATCTCATTTTTGGGAACATGTAAAAATGCTTTACACCCAAACACACCCTAGTGGTCATAGGAAACATCTTGACCAATCAAAACTCCATCTAGTATATCATACTATAAGGGAACACAAGGTGTAATATTCAGTATATGTACGATCATGTTCAGCATCTTACCCCCAAAAGAATCTTCGCAATTGGACTTGAGAAAAGTAAACATTTCATTCTCTTTAATAGTGTTTTGTTCATCCTTTCAATTATGTCATTGAAATGAGGAGATTTTGGAGTTATCTTTTGATGTCACACCCACTAAAAGGACCATGATACTTTCTTCCATTATAAATAGCTTCAGATTATTCCCAATTATCTCTCAACTAGGGCATAAAATTATTTGAACACGATCAACACTTATTCTTTTAACTTCAAGGTATAAATTCATAACTTCCTTGAATGATCATCAATAAAGTTTACAAAGTAATCGGAGCAGCCAAGTGTTCTCGTCTTCATAAGATCGCACAAATTTGAATGTACCAAATTCATGATCTTTAAATTTCTCAAAAGAGAGAAATTCTTGAAAGACACTCTATTATACTTCCGAGACAAGCAATGAGTACACCATTTCAAGTGTGTACATTTTCAGTCTACTTAGGACATTTTCCTTCCTCAATATTGCTAATCTTTTCTCAATCATGTGAGCAAGCCTCTTATGCTACAACTCTACTATGCCATCATCCTATGTTGTATTAATAATATTGCTGTAGAGATTTGTCTACAAAACGTACAATGTAAAGACCTTTTTGCTTGAGCCACAAATATAGCACCCCAAGTGAGGTTCTTCTAGCAATTATTGAAGGTATTGCCATACCCTTCATCATTAAGTTCCTATCATCATTAAGTTCCTATAGAAATCAGGTTCAAACGGATGTCTTGAATATGCTTTACATCTCTAAGAACTAACCTCTAGCCATTATTCATCTCCAGATACACATCTCTAATACCAATGACTTTAACCAACCCATCATTATTCATCTTTATAGTTCCAAATTACCAGATCTATAGGATTTAAAGAAATCCTTCCAAGATATAGCATGAATGGATACACCACTGTCAATCACCCAACTGATCACAAGACTTGCAAAATTGATCATCTCATCATCCTAAATAATAAATAAAATGTAGGATTGGTGGTAGCAGCTCTATCATCACCATTTTTATCATCATTGTTTTTCGCTTCATTCCATTTTTAATTCTTGCTTTCTTTCTTTCATTGCATGTAATGTTGCTTGATGTCTTCCTTATATCCACAATGATAATATTTGACATTCGCAAACTTGTTAGACTTGCTCTATCTCTATTCTTTGAACTTCTTCTCTTAATTCTCTCATCTCTTTTCTTTAATCAAGACCTCTTATTGTAAAGAGGATCTTGTGACTTTCTTTTCATATCTTTATTTAATAGACTATTATTTGTCAAATCCATTGTTATGACCATCTGGAACAGACTTAGATAATGAAGCTCTAAGCGTTCACGAGTCTAGTAATGAACAAGGCAACTATAACACATAGTTCATCATCAAACTTAATGCCAATTCCAGCCAACTAATTAATAATTCCTTGAAATGTATTCAGATGATTAGTTAAAAGAGTTATGTTCTAATATATCATTACTATCATCTATTTAATCAGAAACATCTTATTATTTCTAATATATCTAGTATACAACTATTCAACCTTACTCTATAGAGTACGAGTATGTGTCTTCCCACTATTCATTAGCAGACACTGATAGGTAGTAATCTTTCACGTAAAGAAGATCCTCCAATTTTTCTTTCTATATGTCATAAATTAAACCATTCAAGTTAATCATTTTACTCACATTTACTTCCAAAAACCAAAATCCTAATATGAGAACTTGGCTCTAATACTACTTTCTCAAGAGAAATGCACACAGATAAATAGGGGTGAATGTTGTAATTATTCAACAATCATGCTAAGAACAAGAATCACATATTCTAATTGATCATTTGTAATTCATACATGCGGAAGACATTTTTGTTTATAAATATTACCAGTTAGATCTTCCTCTCTTTGCTCCTTAAAATATGGAGAGGAGAGAGTACATAGCCTTTATATAGGAAATTATTAAGTCATCTCATTACCGTCTTTAACCCTAATTAGGGTTTACATAATTTCGATCCACATATTTAAAATAACCACATTATAATAATAAGGCACATAAGGTGTACAACGGCCCAAGTGATCACTAAAGATATTGGGCATAATCACGGTATCATTACAAATCATACATCTAACCCGTAAAATTCGCA
>CADEPD010075043.1:0-11271 GCA_902829195.1 Fraxinus dipetala | reverse complement strand
TGACCAATGAATAATATGTAACCTATTAATTTAATAAATTTGTCACCGTGAAATAATTTGTGACCTATAAAAATTTTAATAGTGAATGAGAAATTATTTGTAACCAATTAATTATATAATTTGTGACAAAATTGTATAGAATTGTGACTTTATATTTAATTTATAAAATATACTTTTGATTAATTATTTCATAATAAAATCTTGAAAATATTTGATTTTTGAAATTTTTAAACCTTTTATCTTAATTTTGAACTGAATTATAGTTAAACTTTTTTCATGTATTTATTACAATTTGTAAATTAAATACGTATTGAAAAACGAAAAGTAAAATATTATTGAAATAATTGAATTGTAATAGAGCTATAATCGTTCAAAAAATGATTCTCACTTGATGTGATATTTAAGCTCTTGGTTGATCCCCATTTTTTTCAAAATACATTTTTCTCTTTCTTCTTTTCAACTATACATTTTTCAATAAAATAACATTACACACAAATTCGAAACTTTTTTTATTTTTTAACAATAAATTTTTCATCAATCTATTATTCCAAAATATATTTTCAACCAAAAATGAGGCTCAAACAGGGTATTAATATATTATAAATGATTCAATAGTTTGGCGTTTGACTAAGCATACTCGGACAGAAAATTACACTTTTACTAGTCACCATTTGTGATAAAAACTTTGACGAATTGCTTCCTTCTTTCACAGTATGACAATGTCCAGATATTGGTTGTGCTTGAAAGGTTATTAATCAATTTACAAGTTCATGTAATGAACTTGACACATGAACAACTAAAGGAAATAAGACAAATTCGATCAAAGACTCTAGAGATTGATACGAGATAGCTCGACTGGGTATTTTAGTGACTCAAATTTTAATATAAAACAAGTTTTTATAATAACATCGAGACCTCAATCTATACTCTAGTAGTAGTAGTCAAGAATGACCACCACCTGCTAATGCTATTAAATAGAATATCATAGTCGCCCACCTTGTCTGTTTCCCCCATGCATTTCTATTATATATACAGATAGCTCTTTAGTGTTTGATCACCAGCATCAAATTCAGCTAGAGCTTATAGTTCCAACTTTCTACATAAATCTCTTTGTCACCGTCTTCTTTTTCCTCTTCTTCGAAATTCAAAATGGAACCGGCTCTTGTTGAAAATGGTACCAATAGCCAAAAGGAGATTGTTCGTCCAGTCGCAAACTTCTCTCCCAGCTTATGGGGTGAACAGTTTATAAATTTTGCTTTTGATACTGAGGTATCATTGATCCCTTCTTTTTTCTTTTTCTCATGGATTTTATTTTTTTCATTTCGTGAGTTGGGATGAGAACTCAAAATTACTTGAATTTAGTAATGTTTTTCAGCCTATAATGTTTGAAAGGTTCTTAACTAGTCTTTGATTTGTTCTCTAGAAGGGGAAAAATGATTTTTATATTACAGCTGTTAAAAACAAAGAAAATATCGAACGAAGTATAAGTATAATGATCTGCTTGTGATATTTGCTCTTGAGAAATCACACAGTTAGCAGAAAACTATGCCAAGGAGATTGAACGGTTGAAGAATCAAGTGAGAGGTATGCTGATAACTCGGGGAAAAGGCATGGTGGAGACGATGAACTTGATCGAGACACTTGAGCGTTTGGGTGTTTCATATCACTTCGAAGATGAGATTGAAGAACTACTAGAGCGTTTCTTTAATCTCAACGTGAACTATGCAGATGAAGCCTATGATTTGTACACTACTGCACTGCATTTTCGTTTATTCAGGCAACATGGCTACCGTATATCTAGTGGTATCTTTGAGAAATTCATAGACGAGAACGGAAAGTTCAACGAGACTATTAAGAGAGATGCAAGAGGCATGCTGAGCTTATATGAAGCCGCGTATTTACGAGTGCATGGAGAAGATATACTAGAAGATGCCATTGTTTTTACAACAGCTAACCTGAAATCCATGGCACCGCATCTAAGCTATGGACATCTCGAGAAACAAGTAACTCGTGCCCTCGTGCAATCCATCCATTTTGGGAACCCGAGAATTGAGGCACGTAAATTTATCTCCATCTACGAAGAAGATGAGTCAAAGAATGAATTACTGCTGAGGTTTGCCAAATCAGACTATAACGCATTGCAACTGCTGCATAAACAGGAGCTCTATGAAGTCTCAAGGTAACATTATTGTTCAAGTGTGCATGGATAACTCTTCTATATGTGTGTGTAGATATATGCTAATAAAATTATTTGAATTTACATTGCAGGTGGTGGAAGGAGTTGGACCTTGTTTCTAAGCTTCCTTATGTTAGAGATAGAGTAGTGGAATGTTTTTTTTGGGCTATGTGTGTTTATCATGAACCTCAATATTCAGTTGCTCGAATCATGCTCACAAAAACCATTGCAATGACGTCGATAATAGATGATACATATGATGCCTATGGTACAATTGAAGAATTAAAAATTTTTACAGAGGCCATTCAGATGTACATATTTCATATTTCTTTCTTTTAACTATTCAACAACAATAATAATAATACAAATAATTTCTTAAATTTATTAATTGTATCCATGATCATAATCAACAAAAGTTCTTGGTTATTCAGATGGGATATTAGCGAAATGGATCGAGTTCCAGAATATATCAAACCGTTCTATAGCGCTCTTTTGAATCTTTATCAGCAATTTGATCACGAACTATCCAAAGAAGGAAGATCTCATACTGTCTATTATGCAAAAGAAGCAGTAAGTACTACATTTTGTGGTTACTCAACAACGATTCTTTTTTGGGCTGCTGATTATCATTGTTTTTAATACTTAATCCATCCTTGTTAACTTAAAGAAATGACTACTAATTTCTATGTAGTTGAAAGAACTTGTGAGGGCTTACTATGTGGAAGCCAAGTGGTTCATTAAAGGATACTTGCCACCATTTTCTGAATATATGAGCAATGCCCTAATCACATGCACCTGCTGTTATCATACAACTACATCATTGCTAGGAATGAAATCTGTCACCAAGGAACAATTTGAATGGCTAAGCACTAAACCCAAAATGCTTGTTGCTAGCCCCTCATAATATGTCGACTCGTTGATGATATTGCAACCTACGAGGTTCGATATGTACTCAAAGTTTATTATATACCAATTCCACAAATTATCAACTTTATTTCACGTATCTAATTGCTTTCTCTAATTTTTTTTCTTATTAATTGAAGGTTGAAAAGGAAAGGGGCCAAGCTGCTACAGGCATTGAATCGTACATGAAGGAGAATGGTGTGACCAAAGAAGGAGCTCTGAACAAGTTCTTTGAAATGGCAAATAATGCATGGAAGGATACCAATGAAGAGTGTCTCGTACCAACTTCCTGTTCTAGAGAAATTTTAATGCGAATTCTCAATTTTGAACGCGTTATGGATGTCACTTATGAAGGCAATGAAGATGGATACACACAACCAGAAAAAGTTCTCAAACCACACATCATTGCTTTGTTTATTGATCCCGTCCAGGTCTAAATATTAATTGAGATTAAGTTTGGGACACTTTGCTATCAGCAACCTTAATTGTGTGTGTTTTTTTTCTTTTCATTTATATCTTAATATATGTAGAGAAATATAAAATAAAATCTCTTACTATGGTGTACAAATTATTCAAGCTATTAGTGTATTATGTTTGCAATACAAGTATTCTTAACGGCATCAAAATATCTGAAGTATGTTTAGTAGAGTACTTAATTTCCCATACTAGGTAGAATAATCAACATTAACATTGTCAAATATTTTTTTCAATTAATATAGAATAATACTTATTGTTGACCTCGAAAAATGGCTCCGACACGTGGCCAACAGGACAAGTCTTCGCGTCAGTTCTTCCTGCATACGTGGCACGTCGTTAGCAACTTGTGGCCTTTCCCGAAAGGGTTGGGAGCAGCCGCAAGCACTCGACAGTCAAGTTAGTTTATAGTTCAGTCGGAAAAGATCCACCGGAGACGAAACGCTGGCCGGGAAATTGTTTGATCAATGTAATAATAAAGCGATGATATCCAGATGTGAGGGATTGATACTTGAATATATGTTGTCGTAGGAGAAAATTCAGTCGTCCCCTTATCGGATATGTGGAGGGGTATTTATATCGAGAAAGGGAAGAAGAGAGCCGTTGGATGTGGTGGCACGTGTCATTGGATCATTCAGACATGTCCCATCCTAGGTGTCAATCCGTCCCTCCATAGGTTGGCTGGCATTGAATATCTCTGACAAGAGCAGTTGAATTGACCCGTTTGGGTCCTGACATGCGTCCCATCAGTCAGAGATTTGACTTTGAAAAGATCTTTATACAAAAGATCTCTCGTAGGAGCGAAGCGAGGGGACGATGCAGTGAGAAGTTGTAGAAGCGGAGTACGGGCCTTTGCATCTACGGCGTATCACAGATGAGTGGTTCCTGGTTGGCTTACGTTTAGTTCGCCCCTGATGTAATCACTTCGGATATATGTGATCAGTTCGTCTTATGTACAATCACTTCGGTAGACGCGTGGCCTGACATGGACCATTTTTTCTGACACATGGAGGGTGACGTGACGGGCCAGACACGGGCCAATAACCCTTATTGTCCGGTATTAGGTAGAAAAAATCAACATCAACTTTATATTATCTAATAATCTTGTTCGAGTTCTATAGAATTACTATTAAGCTCATGTGGATTCTTCAAGATCCATTCATATTTGGATATCTTATCTCTTTGTATAACTCACATTTAATTTCTCTTTTAAGTTTTGAAGTTCAATATTAAAATGTTGCCTTATTAAAATGAGTAGCCTAATTCCTTATAAATTTGTCTATATTTTCATCCTTATTTGACGTGTGATTTATTCCTTAACATGTCATCGCAAGATGATATTTCGTTTGAGCATATTAATTTTAAAATTTGTGTGCTCATTTTTAAGTCTTAATCTCGTCGAACTGTCCGTTGAAACTTAATGAATTTTGATACCATATTAAAACTTGGAGTTACATCTTAAAATATCGATCTTGTTAAATCTTGAAACTTTTAGTACTTGATAAATCTGTCATATTGAATCTTTTAATCATCTGGTAATTGTCGAAGAGGAGAAGTCGGTGCAATTCTAGGTGAATCCAAGGTTGACCTTATCGCTAGTTTAAATTCTCAACCAGGTGTGCGAAGGAAGAAGAGATCATATTACACTCATTGATTAAACGTGAAGCAATCGAAGTATGATAGGCTAATGTTAGGGATCTTCTATTAATAGCTTCGGAATTGGTATTCTCAAAGTCATGTTATGAAGATGTTAGCGGTATGACAGATTTCAGGGCTCAAGTCGCAACCCCAGAAAAATATTTCAAGAGTCGATAAGCTACATTACTCGATACAAAAATAAAAATCAAAAATCAAAAAATAAAAAAAATAAAAAACCGAGGATGTTGGAAGGCCGTTAATGTTAGATGGAGACTACAATCAGAATACAGATTGGTAAAAATGTTGATATCGCCTTAAAAGAGGGTAACGCTTGTTTTATGGTTATATGCAGAAACCACGATGAGCGATGGTCACCTTCTTATCAAAGTCCATCCAAGGTAAAGTCTCACCCTTTATTAGTGCATGCATGATAACTCATGAAGGTCTCAAATTTGCGGTTCATCACAATTTGAAACTAGCTCGGCGTAGATAAATATTAAGTTATAGCTTTCTTATAAATTGTGGATTCTACGATTATATGGAACAAAATATTCATAACAAGTCCCGCTATTTATAAGACAAATAAGTTGGGACATAATTTTTGCGGGTCGCCTTATTTGGAAAGCTACTTTTGTACTAAACATATCCCTAATTAGATTTTTAAAATGCTTAATTTGACTATTTAATATTCTGAATAGATTTAAGCTTCAGCAAATTTATAAATGATTTATAAATAAAATAGCAAAAAATAATAATGAAACCCACTGAACTTAATATTAATGAAATCATAATTATGAATATTAATTGAAATTAATGTTTCAAAACATCACTAAATTTATATTATAATATAAAAGGAAGGCTAAGCGAGCATCTTCGCGATTTAAAACAAGAATTAAAATAATAATGAAACCCACTGAACTTAATATTAATGAAATCATAATTATGAATATTAATTGAAATTAATGTTTCAAAACTTCACTAAATTTATATTATAATATAAAAGGAAGGCTAAGCGAGCATCTTCGCGATTTAAAACAAGAATTAAAATATTAACAGAGAAATCCAGATTGCAGACTATAGAAATATATATAAATACATGAAAATTCATTAAAGCATCCCTTCTACAGCTGTTCTGGATTTTGCTTCGTTAAGAAGATAAGCTGAAATTGAGGGTACTTTTTACAGTGTGTAAGAGGGAGAGAAGATGAAGATCACGGCTTTGCTGGTTTTAAAATGCAATCAGGAGGGTTCTGATCCGGTGATATTAGCGAATGCATCGGATGTGAGCCGTTTTGGGTTCTTCCAGAGGCCCAGCGTCAAAGAGTTTATTGTCTTCGTGGGTCGGACGGTGGCGAAACGGACCCCACCTGGACAACGCCAGTCCGTGCAGCACGAAGGTCTGAAACTCTTTGGTTTTGATTCTTTTAGCAGTTTTTGAATTAGTGGATTGTTTTTACTAATTGAATTATGAATTGTTGTATTGATTGTTTAGTGATCTATTGATGGGTTGGGGATTTTGTGCATCACGACTCATGTGGTGAAGGGTTTGTGACTTGAATTTGAGGTTTTTGTATTTTAGATTGGTGATTTGGGCAAATTAGTTTGGGGTATTTGCAGGTTTTTGGTGCTCTAGGGAAGGAATTTTGAGATATGTTTATAAATTGTTTTATTAACTTTTATGGGTTTAATAGTTACGAGGCAATCTTTTAGTTGGTCAATTATGTTTCAAGAGGTTCCATGTTGAACAAGATTAGGTTCAGGGAATTAATGGAAAAAAAAATAATAATGAAATGATGTCAATGCAGGAGAAGAAATACTGCCTAGGGGCTTCTATTGGAATATAAAAAGCAGTGATTATATTAAGGAATATTTGCCTTATATTATATGATCTGATTCTGGCTGCTGATATAAATTGGCTGTAAGATCAGATTTGGTTCGATCTCACAAGAAGTTGGTCAATGATAAACGGTGTGGATGACTGGATGCATTGAAATTGATTTCAATGTGATCTGCAAGGATTTAATGGAGACTTTAAATTCTCTTGTGTGTTAAATGGATTTAGAAAATGATGCTGAAGAAGACCATAATCTGGTGATATTATTGTTTAGAAGTTTAGATTTTTGTTGATTTTCAATGTAAGGTTTGATAATGTCTTGACGGTAAGGGAAACTTCTGTAGTTCTATTCGATACACGTGATTAAAGCATATTTGTGAACTTTTGGGAATATTCAAGTAGGAAGTTCTTGTGAGCTATCAGGACCCTTAGGTTTTTATCAATTATCCTTGGTTAAATTTGGTATGTTTGAATTGAAGTGGAAGCATAACATGATAAACAGTTTAAATTTTGTCAATGTATACTACATGTGGTACTTAAACTACTAGTGTCAAATGTACTTGATAAACCTTTTATCATGTTTCGACAATTGGCGTTCAGACTGTTCGACCTTGCCTGTTAACAACATGATCCTGTCTCAGAATGTCGGTTATCGTACTCAGGCTCTCTCTTGGTTGGTGACACAAGATCTAGACTTCCTACTCCATTGCTTTGCAGTTGAAGCCTGACCTAGAAGTGGATAATGCATCTTAGCTCTGAGGGATCATTTTAACTGTGTGAAGACTAATGTTTCACCTGAAAAGATATAAAACCTGAGTATCATCCCCATGATCGATCAATGGTCCTTAATCCTTATCCTCTGTTACTTGTGCAAACATATTTGCCACAAGCCTAGCTACCTACCCAAAACCTACAGATTCAAAGTTGGAGACCAAAAATAAAACCATTCCTATACCATCTACTAATTTAACCAACTTACCAAGCCATTTCTTCACAATTTGATTTTTTAACTTCGATACGTAGCTGACTTAGGCTATTAAGACATATTTCTAAGCTGAACTAAACAGGAGTACACAAGATTACGCAAAAGAGATTAATGTCTAATCAGAGTGTACTGGACATACCATTGCTGATTACACATTGATATTAAGAAAAGCGTATAAAATTATTAAACTCAGTTGAAAGTTGGATCACATGTATCTAGCCAAAAAGAGGTAGTATAGGTTAAAGTATCACAAAAACAAAACAGGTGAAAAATGACAGTGAACTTATTAAATATTGTGATATTAATTTTTTGTTCTCTATTTACATATTTTTCCTCACTTTTCTTGCATTTTTGTCTTGTAAACAAATATGTTGCAATGTGAAGTTAAAATGGACTTAAATAAGGAAATCCCTAATAATGAAGTTCCTATCTCTGTATTCATTAGTTTAGCATTGAAGTTCACATCATTGTGTATACTTCCTTCTCTTATTTAAGTGTGGGGGTACAATAAGAAAATTTTAATTTCATTGAAGATCGAGGAAAGAGTAAATATTGAAGAGGAAGAAGAGGAATCAGGCAACAGTTCTTTAGCGGTATAACAATTGTACTCAACTTACAACTTACATTTACTCGCAATTCGTACTTATAATGTTAATTTTGGAGAGAGAATGTTAAACAATGGCATTCCTCTTTAATAACAAAATATTTAGAGATCAATTGAAATGATATCTACAACATGAATTGCGTATACTTCTGTATGGCCTCTCATTTAGGTCGTTATTTCTCATGTGAATAAATGGCTTAAGTAGCGTTCTGTAAATTAATTGATTTGATCAGATGGATTATCATGCCCCCTAATTAGATTATCAAGGTGGAGATTTTATATGAATGAGTAAGGATATGACCAAGATTTTATAGTATTAAAGCACGTTGAAAAAGCTAATAATTATGCTTGGGGAGATATATGTAAAAAATATACTAGGAAAGCAGATAATAGAAGGTTTGTAGAGTTTTCTTTCGAGCTCTTACTTTGTCTATCTACAGAAAATCTACGATGCATCTATGGTAGAAGAGAAGGTTCTATTCGGCCTATGAAATATTTATAAAGACTTCAATCTATTATACTCTATAACTTATTAGCAGATAATCGGGCTTAGTACACATGACAGAGAAAAAACTACATCTACTAGTTTTCATCATGAAATAAATATATGAGTTAATGCCAATATTTTAATTTTTAAGTTTGTGATTCGTTAAAGGAAATAAATATTTTTTTATGTTTTTTATTAGTAATTTTCGGGGGGCAGAGAGGAGTTTGAAGTTGTGAAGCCTTTCTAGTATTCCTGTAAAAAAACCTTTTTGATGATCTATAACACATACTATTGTAGTACTACTTGTCATGAGTTGGGTTTATGAGTCTCACCACTTTGAATGCCTTAAAAAATTATGTTATCCGATGTGTAATGCTACTCCAATAAGTTGGGTCACACTAGAAGCACTTCCCATAAAAATATGAAGGGCCATTTGACATGATTTTTGTTTTTGCTTTTTCTTCTTGGAGAAGAGCTTTTGCAAACTACCTTAATTTTTGTTTGGAAACTAATTTTAAAAGAGCTTCATATTCTGATAGTATTTTTAGAAGAAACCACATTGAACTAGTTTCCTCTAAAAGCTCGAAGAAGTATTTTCATGAAATTAGCCTAACGAATCGAAAAACAGTTTTTGAGCGTCAAAAACTCATTTTGACTTTTCAAAAGTCATGCCAAATGGGCTCAAAATAAGTTAAAATGCTAATCAAATTGATTTGTCAAATTTTTTCAAGAATACAATATACTAATGTATGTCTATCTTCTTAAAATATGGAGAAAGTATGACTCAAACAATCTGGCAAAATGCTGGGTTTGCCGTGGTGACTCTGTTGTTGAGGGTGGGGTGTGGGGGTTAAGGTGTTAGGCTCCCCTTGAAACTTAAACAGATCATGGGAAAGCTAATTGCTTGAAAGGCCTCGTCTTTACTGTTACATTTCTCTACGACATAAGTATATATATTTCGATGTTATTTAGGCATCTCAAATATTGATAATTATAAAATAATTATCTTGCATGATAGAGTACAAGGTCCATTCATACAATCAGAATGGGTTGTGTGCATTGGGCTTTATGGATGACCACTACCCAGTTCGAAGTGCATTTTCATTGCTCAATCAGGTAGTTTTTTCCAAAATTCTAATTTTCTGGGGACAACATGTGCATATTATTGATTTGGGAATTTATATTGCTAATGTTTACCAGGTCCTCGATGAATACAGGAAGAATTTTGGTGATTCCTGGAAAATTGTGCAAGCTGATAAAGTTGAACCATGGCCCTATTTAAATGAAGCACTTAACAAGTTTCAGGTATTTGAATTCTTTTGTGTTGTATTGAGCTAGAAAATGAAGGCATAGTAAGTTAAAGATAATAGGTGCCAGATATATGAAGGCATTGTAAATTGAAGATGATAGGTGCCAGATGGTATTTGTCTAAAATCTGGAGTCGGTGTCTATGTCCATTTATTAATTTTGCCCCTGATTTTTTAGGATCCTGCTGAGGCTGATAAGCTGTTAAAAATCCAGAGGGAGTTGGATGAAACCAAAATTATTCTTGTGAGTATTCTATTCCATTATGCTTAAAACATTAGCTCTTTTAGGTCATTTTGACTATAATTCTTGTCTACATATTACTCGACCCTGTTTGGAAACAATGGAAAAGTATGAATTAGTGATCTTTCCAATTCCTTGTTTAATTGGGCGAAGAGAGAATTAGATAAGATTTCTTTCGAGCCTTAAAAAAAATCGCTTTGAAATTATTGTCTTTGACTTTGTTTGAACTGAGTATATGAAATATCTGGTTCTCACCAAGTTACTGATAATATTTAAATATAGTTTGCATTTACTGACTGAATGATTTTGACAAAACTATTTGCTAGAAGTGAATATGACTGATGATGCAAATTGTTTTTTGGAATGGCTGTTTTTCTTTATTACGACGCTAAATATTGATAAGTACCATAATGCACTGCTTGATATTTATGTGAAGGAGCTCTATTTAGGAGAATCAATGGTACTCTGCGCAAATTAGTATGGTATAATACTATGTATCATGTCTCTGTTGTATCTTTTGTAATATCAGTAGATGATATGCTAATCCAGAGCTTTGTTTTTTCATGTTTTGAAAGAATTGAACAATGGTTTAGTGTTTTCAAATATTTGAACAATGAAAATA